>JAVTVY010038322.1:0-17199 GCA_036873755.1 Hanleya hanleyi | reverse complement strand
CTCTTTAGTCCCCAAACCGTCTTACGTCAACTCTCTGTACTTTAGTCCCTGTTGCTGACAGTGGCAAACCTGAAAGTAGTACTCACGAATGTGTCAGTTCTTGTAAGATGACTTGTGAGTCGACAGCAGCTGTCTCTCTTGAGATGATCTAGTAAGTTGGTCATAATTGCCCTCATGCACCAAACTCTCTGTACTTTAAACTTGAAACTGACACAAAGTATACCTAAAAACCAATACTCACCCTTGTGACAGGTCTTGAAAGATGTCTTGTGAGGTGGCAACAGGCTGACCTGTTGAGGTGATCATGTAATAAGGACATGTGATTAGCTGTGATGATGCCGTAAGCTGGCTGACTGTATAGGCTCACAGCACACTAAAACTCACCCAAAGAGAACCCGGGTCGAAGACGCTGAGGGTACTCGTGGATTAAAATCAAAAACTTGATTGTAAATGTGGTACGCAATACTCAATAGAAGGAAAAACCCAGGTCGTGGAGACGCAGTGAGTGTAGTAATAACCATGCCTAAACCATACTCACCGATGAGACGGGTCTTGTAAGTTGGCTGACTGACTGACCTATTGAGGTGATCATGTAATATGGTGGACATATGAAATGGCTGATTAGATGTGATGTTGCAGCAAGCTGGCTGATTGACGGACTTGCTGCGCTGAACGAAGATACCCCCCCCCCCCTCTTTTTTGGAAGTTACTGGACCACGTGCTGGGCAGCCACCAGCGGCCCAAGCGTGGTCACTCTATCTGATTGTACGGACATATCTCTTAGATAGAAATCAGTGAACGTAGAATTTGCCGTCCATGCACAGGACTGGACAATGTCATGAAGGGATAATTTCTTCCATAAAGCTGAAGAGACAGGAATAATAGACGACGAGGGCCATGGGTGGGTAGGCATAAGCTAGGAAGTAGCCCCAGTTGATTGCATAGTTCCTCGTCGCGAACAAGTCGATCAAGGGGGGTCTCCAAGATGCTGCAGATCTGGCTGAAGCCTTCTGGATGAAGGCCATACGATCTGAAGCACGGAGTCGGGGCGGGAAAGGTGGTCCGCAAAACAAAAAGCCGACCCGGAACATGGCGAGCACTGAGATGACAGAGATGAATGGTACCCATCTTGTTGATGTGAGCACTGACAGTAGAGTTGTCCGTAGCGATGAGAAGGGACGAATTCACGAGACGCCAACTCCAATGCTGAACTGCTAGGATGACTGCCTTCATTTCCAAAAGTTGATGTGAAGTCTGGCATCCAACCTAGACTATCTGCCCGACACCTCCAGTACGTCCAGATGGCCTCCCCAACGGGTCTCGGAAGCATTGGTGCAGAGATGGTGATCCGGAGATGGAAATCGGAAAGGAACACCCCACATGACGATGTGGCGGGACTGCCACCAAAATCAGATGTGGATGTAGAGACGTCAATACCAGCACTAATGGATTGAGGGAAGTCTGTAAATAAGACAGATGGCACTGCAGTGACCGAACTAGGAGACGACCGTAATGAGTAAGGTCCTGCGTAGAAATGAATCCCTACAAGTTGATGACAAAACAACTATAATGCCATCGTCTAAAAACTGGTCCAACGGTCTATACGGGGACGAAGCACTTGATGGAGAGTGTCGAAAAACTGCCCCCAAAGTAACGACGAACCTGAGTAAACCTCAATGTGAAAGCCCCGAGATGGAGAAAAACCCCAAGACTAGAGAAGTGATACCAGGGCGATGTTGACTCCGAACGGGAGGACTAGCCACTCAAACCGACGACCGTCGATGGTGAATCGTAGGAAACGCCGAAAACGAGGATGAATGGATATAAGAAGATATGCATCTCGCAAAACGATGGAGGTCAACCAAGCGATAATGAAGACGCATCAACCGAATTGTCTTTAACGAAAAACACCAAAATCGAGAGACGTGCAGGCGAACAAACGTCGAAGCCTCTATGACAATCAAGAAAAAGATCTAGAAATGGAGACCGGGACTGTCGAACTTGACGACCCTGATAAGGAGGTATAAAAGAACGACGTGGTGAACGGCGTTATGGCGTACGGGAACGTCTAACAGATGTTCGAAAACGACGTACAGGTGTATGAGAACGTGACGGCGTAATGAAACGACGTCAAGGTGTAACAGAACGACGTAATGCGAAACGAGAAAAACGTTGCGTGAGAAAACGGCGTAGTGATTTCCCCAATTTCTTTCAAAACAATTCAATTTATTGTACATATACGCTCACAATGGAGCAGGGTACAACCTTATAAAAGTACGAGAAACAACGTTAAGGCAAGAAACGACGTACAGGTGTACGAGAACAACGTGACGGCGTAATGGAACGTCGTTGAGATGTAACAGAACGACGTAAAGCGAAACGAGAAAGGCGTTGCGTGAGAAACGGCGTAGTGCTTTTTTCCAATTTCTTTCAAATCAGTTCAATTTATTGTACATATACGCTCACAAAACGACGTTATGGCGAACAAGAACGACGTAGAAGGAAAAACAAATGAGGTTGAATCCGAAAACTGTAATCCGAAACTCGAAAAATCACAGTGGAGTCCGAACAAAACAGCCGTAGTACGCGAAACTGTAATGAGATTTGAAACGCAGAGGAGATGAACACATTCATTGTTCCTAGCGTTAATTGAAAGGGTTTTTGTAACCCCCCATTTTATGAAAGACCCTTATACTTACCTTGTGCATAATATTTAATATTATGCAATACTGTTGGGGTAGATTCTAAACCTCTTATACCAAATGCCAGAAAAAAACGGACACCCCCCTCCAGGGCCTCCATCAACTCCGGCGACCTTGACCGCTTAAGTTCCCGCCAAAAACTCAACTCCTCAGTTTGATTCTATAATAATTATAGCATGTAAAAAACAATAGCATTTATGTACCTCCCCCAGTCTTTGATTAACAGTGTGGGTGGGAGGCGGGATCGCAAGGTAAGTATAAGGGTCTTTCATAAAACCCTTTCATTTTATATCAAGACACCTTATACTTACCTTGTGCATAATATTTAATATTATGCAATACTGTTGGGTAACCCTAGAATTTGTGGGAACCCTGGCGGGTAGGCTAACCAAAGACAAAAGATAAATACCTGTATCAATTTAGAGCGTAAAGGCCGTCATTGATATGTAACCCAGTCCTCTCCGTTACCTGATAAATCGAGGGGGGCACCACCCTGGTGAAAGTCCGAGCTTTCTTTTGGTACACCTGCTAGGGGAAAACCCTAATAAATCGAGCAAATATACAAAGGGTAAACATAATTGTGATGATTCTGAGATACTCACTTAATGCTTTCTTGACTCCGTCCGAGGCCTGTTCCCAGAGGATGTATCGGCGTCGGACGGGTCCCTTTGGACATGAGTGCTCGAAACACACTTTCTAACGGAAGGTACCGGAATAGTATGCATTGCTCAGCCTTTAGTGAGAGTAGCCATTTAATTGCTAGCTGTCGAAGTAGAAGGGTCCAGGAGATAATACTTGATGAAAGTAGCCTCAGATCTCATAGATTGGCAGCTTGTTGAGAAAAGCCCTCCTGACGTCGAGATTCGATGACAGATTTCATGCAGTTAGTTTGAACATTGCTGGATTGTCATGAACTTGACACCCCCGGCATTGTGTGAGGAGATCTGGACGGTCCGGCAGAGTGCGTGGGTAGTCTACGACAAGATTGAGGAGACTCGTGAACCACGATCGTGTCGGCCAGAAAGGAGCGAATGGAATGACTCTGCAATTCTCGCTCTCGATCTTTTTGAGAACCATCGGAATTAGTATGGTCGGAGGATACGCGTAAGCGTACATTCCTGACCACGGAACCGCTAGTGCATCCACGGCGTGCGCCGATGGATCCGGAAACGGGCTCACATATACTAGGAGCTTACTGTTGTCCTTCGTGGCAAATAGGTCTACATGAGGAGTCGACCACTGAAAGAAGACTTGTCTGAGTACCAAGTCGTTCAGCTGCCATTCGGTCGGACGAACTCTCTGTTGACGAGACAGAGAGCCCGCAAGCACGTTCCGTATCCGTGGAATATGCGCTGCTCGCAGGGTCACCTGATGCGTGATGCACCACTGGAATAGCTTCCAGGTCATGAACATAGCTGGGGGGATCTGGTCCCTCCCTGCTTGTTTATGTATGCGACCACTGTTGAGCTGTCCGACCTTACCAGAACAACATTCTCCCGCACGGGAGAAACAGTTTCAACGCTAGGATGACTGCTCTCATCTCCAAGAGATTGATATGCCAGTCTTTTCCTGCGCGGCCCACATTCCTTGTGCCTGGTTCTCATCCAGCCGAAGGCCGAACCCGCCCGATCCGGAGATCGAACTGAACCCCCAGGTGTATGAACAACTGTGACGGGGTCAGCGCTGACTTGGGTACGTTGACTATCCAGCTGCTGAGAAGCGCATGGAATAGTGTCAACCTGATCGCATACGTGACTGTCGTTTCCAACGGTCCCTTGACCAACCAATCGTCGATGTAGGTGCTGATATCCACACCCTACCTCCGTAGGACGACCGATAGGGCATCCACTACCCGTGTGAAAACTCAGGGGCAGATGTAATTCCGAACGGTAACGCTTGGAATTCTAATATCTTGCCGTCGATGGCGAACCTTAGATACTTTCTTAGTCCGAATGGATCGGTACGTGAAAGTATGCGTCCTTGAAATCTATTGATGCGGCCCACATGCCGACCCGAAGGCCGGCCCGTACAGATCGAAGAGTTTCCATCTTGAATCTCTCGATGCGAATGTAACGGTTCAGGGGCCGTAGATTGAGGACCGGTCGCCATCCCCCGGTATTCTTGGACACCAAAACATCCTGGTGTAAACCCCAGGATCCGTTGCCGGATCTTTCACCTCTACTACAGCCGCTAGGCGAGGAGGGAAGTTATCTCGTCCCGTATAATAGAAATTTGACGGGAGACTCGAGGTAACGGTGTCACCAGTGGGGTCCCTGTCAGCGAGGAGAATGGTTTGGAGTGCTCCATTCCATTCGGTATCCTTCCGCGACAATCTGCCTTACCAGGCCGTCTGCGCTGTACCGATTCCACCAAGAGGTGAAGTGCGCTAGACGGCCTCCGACCGGCAGTTCCGGGCACCGACACAGAAGTGCCGAGTCCGGTGGGCCCCCCCAACTCGTGCTGAGCTTGAGGTTGGTGTCCTGGGCAGTGGGGGAGCGCACACTGACATGTCAGGTGCGCTTCCCACCCTTACCAGCGGGCTTATAGGAGTTACTAGACCCCTTCTTGCCCTTCCCCTTGCCACAGTAGCCTCTCTTAGGCTTTCTTAGGCTTCGAAGAGCCGGAGAAAGAGTCAGTGGGCTTGGAAGTGCTGGCTTTGCGCTTCCCCTTAGCAAGGGTCTGGTTTGCTTGACCATGAACTCAAGCTCCTGAGAGTCAATGACCTTCAGCAGTGTAAGCCTTGAGTCCATCGGCGATCAGCTCTTGGCTACCGAGAGGTAAGCTCAAGAGGTTCTGCACAAGGTCTTTTGTGTCCTGCACTCTGGCTATCACCCTTGTCAGAAGGTCCAACCCGTTGCAGTAGCCAACTGCATACAGTGGTAGAACTCTGGGGGTGCTTAAGGAGCCGATAGCGGTTCTCCATCGCCAGCCGGAAGCACCACGGGTTTCGGAATCGCTTCCGCGTCCATGGAGTGCAACCGGGACACCGTGTCGTCAGCCGTTCGCTGCAGGGCAGCTATGTGCGATGCATTTGTCATGTGCAGAAGGTGGCTAAAGGTTCGTAACCCGGCCCGGGTCGAACACTTTGCCGCCTTGAGCTCTTCCTCAACTGACCGGCGCAACGTATCGTTTGGATGGAGATCCTCCCGATGTTGTCTGCCGGCCAGGAAAAAAGGTGGACTGCCGTCCAACCTTCGAAGCCGATTCCGTCCGCTTGACTTCGGACAGGGGGCCTCTGAAGAGCTCAGTGAACCCGGGTGGAGCCGTACGCAGGGAACGCTTATCCTTTCCCTGCGGCCTCACCGAAAGCACATCGAAAGCCTGATCCACGAATGGATCTAGCCCTAACGAGGGTAGCTCCGACTGGCGAGACGGCGGCTGACCTGTCAGCGATCGCTTAAGGGGTTGTTGCTGCTTAGTGTTCGTAGGGACACCGCACACTTCAGCAGCATACGCTAACGACCTAGTCCAAGAGGACATATGGCCGAGCGTAAGGAGCTGTGGGCCTCCCGGCATCTTCTGTTGAACGGCAGCCCGCAGAAGAGCCGCATCGATGGTATCATCGATGGTACCCACTTGCTCCTGGTCCAAGTCAACGTGAGGGACGGGGTCCTCTCCGGACGTTGAACCGACCTCCATATCCGTATCCTCAAGCAACCGATCATCAATAGAGCCGATGACGGAGCCGGATGAAGATCCTAGGTCACACGTGGGGTGTGACCAAGAGGATTGGATATGATCCCCGTTCAACGGGTAACCGTCACGGCCTAGGCCAGATGTTCCCGGTTGAACGGAGTCATGATCATGAGCACGGGCTAGCAACCCAGCATCGGAGTGATCACGGCTACCTTACGACGCCACAACACGGACCGAGCGGTCCGTGTCAGCCGGAGATTGCTCGACCTCAATCTCGGCTAGGCTGGTGGACTTGGCCATCCCGTCGAGCGCAGTCGTGTCCGTATCCGTACCATCTCCTGTTGGACCCCGAGAAGGGCCGGGCAGTGTCTCACTATCGACTAGAGTCGTAGGAGCACATGACGATTCGGAATGGACGACAAGAGTCTCAGACGGGCGGCGCGAAGTCTTGGCTCGCACCTGCGTTTCTTGATCGAAGAAATAGCAGGCGGCTTTCCCAACGCGGCGCTCCCTAGAGGGGACCACGAACACCGGTGCGCCAGTTTCGCTGCTAGCCGTCGCACCCTGGGACAAGCCCAAAGCACGATTCAGCTGCGCAAAACGTGCGGCAAGTTCTGATTCTGGTATAACCTTCCTACTTGTTAGACTGTAGTAAGATCAGAATCGGAAGTACCCGGGTTCACGGTCAGTAGTGCCGTCACGGACCGGGAACGTACTAACAGCCAGCGCTGAAAGACATTCCAGATTTATCAGTCAGATACAATTCTGAACAAATATAGATATGATTAAATTAGTGCCAATTAATCATATCATACAGAGCTTATAACTACTCACAGTGCCAGCTCTGAGCTTATAGAACGATCCCACACAGGTGTAGTCCTCTCATAGTGTACTACGGACCTCGTGTATACTAATACCGCCACAACATCATAGATGCCACTATGTGTACAGAAACGAGCTCAATCAAAGAAAGTCTCAGTTTCGTGGTATTATAACAAGAGATGGACCCCATCGTAACTGTCCATTCGTAAAAATCAAGCGTACAACACCGTAATGCGCACACAATGAATAGTGATTCATTGTATAGGTATCAGTATAGCCCCACTTGTACTGTAATACCTCTGCAGCACCACATGTTGAACTACTATACATGTGCAAACGTATAGTTTGATAATTACGGTACACCATACATACAATCAACTGTATATAGTATTGGAGCGAAAGAATGTTTGGAATGTGAAACATCCTAGACGGTATTTTATTTCCATAGTATGTCATGAAAATACCTCGCATCGTTCTACTAAAATACAGACAACAATGTGCTATTGTTGTGATTATATATATACACCGTTCTTTGAAACGTAAACCCAAAATGCGAATATAATGTACAGAGCTCAGCTATTAGAATAGTGTCTACATGGACATGCATTGTCATGCCAAGGTATGCCCAACTACCTATAGAATATTCGCACAAAGAATTCACAGTAACAAAGAGGTTACGTAACTTCTCTAGCAACGGACTCTATGACCCCGACGCACTACCTCGAGAGAGGTGTGCTGCCGGTCAAAATGGATACTTAGTAACATGTAACATGTCCATTACCGGATCAGTAGCGCACAACGTAACCTATGATCGTAAAGCCAATTCCGAGTCGTGCCATAGCTTGTCGTGCCAGACATTTACAACGTATATATTATTCTCAAAGCAGAGTAGAATAATCCCATAGTGAAAGCATAGACCCAATATGTTGTTTACAGAATGGCGAGCGCCAAACTGTGCGATCCCATTACACTGAGGATTTCCACTGTACATGATTTATAACAATAAATACACTGAAATGCGGTAAGGAATTCGGCATAATGAGAAAGTACATAAATGTAAAAACTCACGGACCAATACGGGAGGCTTGATAGCACGAGTAAATCCAATGAATGTATATGAATCTCCTTAGTTTGAGGAGCGCTGTAATCCACGTGTGGGTTTGATCGTGCTAGAAATCAAACTGAGGAGTTGAGTTTTTGGCGGGAGCTTAAGCGGTCAAGGTCGCCACGAAGACAAACGCAACAACAACAACATAAGAATAAAAGACAGAGAAAAACCTCTGCAAGTTCCCTCTTGATCACATGATATCAAATAAACAGAATAACACTTGATATAACGAGAGACTAAATTTTGGTAGGAACAATGAACTGTATGCATATAAGTAAACTACCAAAAACTGGAAAAGTCCGAAACACAAGAACAACAACAACAACAACGAAAAATGGAGGTCTGCAAATTCCCTGCAGAAACTTGTAATTCTACGAAGTTATAGTACGTTGAAGCATTCCGTGAAGCAAAAATCTTTTGTTCGTTTTTCGTACAGTTCCAACGTCATAAAAATATCCCAACCGGCAGGCTTACACACTGTACTCTGGACAGATCACGTTCCCGATAACAAAGAGCGGTCGAGAAAGCCGGGCTTGGACAGAATCCTTCGTTGTCCAAACAAAGAAACGGGTTTGTGCACAAACGCGCAGACAAAACTTTACCAACCGGTTCTGAACTGTCTGGGATTTAACATTATCCTAACGTACAAACAGCCCACTGACAGGGATTCCAATAGAATCTGGCTGGACAAAATTTATGCGATAACCAAACAATAAACCAGAAAGATCATAGTTAAAATTTTGAAAACTCCGACAAGACCAATTTCATTTTGGCGTCTTTCGTCCGTAGATAAAGCAGGGTCTACCGTAACCCGTAATAAATACGCTCGTCAAGCCTGGACATAAACCTCCGGGCGGTAACATCCCAACTTAGACACTCTAAACACGTGGCTGACGGTAACAAAGGTGACCTTTCGTGTGAGCATCCAACTAGACCAAAACTGCCAACACGAACGGCATGAATTAGAATTTACAGGGACAGATATCTCAGACATAATGTCTAAGAAATACAGCAAGAGAAAAATACAAGTTTAGCAAAGGTACAACCGAAGGTCAAACCAACAACAACCAAACCAGCACTCTATAGGACACTTCCTGATATGCACCACACACGAGGTGGTACAAATAGAGAAAGAGGAAGATTATGGATTGGGCAGAGCTTGAGTAACCTAGCTGAGCTGAGAGAGCTCCCTAAGGGGAGACAACTTTTCGTTTTGAACTATTTGTAGGTTATTCCTAAAGGGAGATAAGGCATAGAAAAAGCAGGTATAGATTTGGGTCACAAATATGGCATTTACGAATACGCAAATCACATCAGTAGTAGAGAAGCCGCATTTTCGGATGCGTACTTTGGTGAGTGAATGAATGTGATTTATCATCGTATTCAACACTATTTCAGTCAAATCACGACGTTTGGGTTCTATTCCTTTTCACATACAGGAACCCCATGGGTGTGTACTTGGGACAACCTACACCCCTATAGACTAACCATAAGGGCAACTAGTGTCCTGTGCACCCTGAAGTGACTCTGGAGAAGAGGTCACGTGAATGTGACGTCATCTATCATCAGTAGTATAGAAGCCACATTTTTGAATGCACGCCAGGTACTAGGCGCCTGCCTACACCACAATACACTAGCCCATAGGAGGAACTAGTGTCATGTGGACCTTGGAGTGTATTCAGGGAAGATTTCACTTGACTGTGATGTCATCAGTAGCAGATACGAAGCTGCGCATCAAAAAAACCCTCGGCTCTGGGTACATTCATAATGTATTCAATTTGAACCAAGATGTCAGGAACACCAAGCAGTCACAAATATACAGATTGTCAAAAATTTAGCAATTAGAAATGGCCCCTAAGATTTCCGTCCAATCAGAGAAACCGGTATTCATTACTTAAGTTTCTTGATGCATCAATGATGTATACCAAATTTTACATCGAGCATTTGAAAGGTATCAGAGATAGAGATCATTAATGATTTCGCATAAATTAAAGATGGCCGCCCATCCTTCCCGCCACTCAGAGGAACTGATGTGGTTATTCATTGCAAGTCAGTTGATACATCGATGCTGTATACCAAGTTTGGTATAGAACACTTAAATTGGATCAGAGATATATATCATTAAAGTTTTTGCATAAATTAACGATGGCCGCCAAGGTTTTCGGTCAATCAGGTCCTGATTCAAAGTATCTGGATGTATCGATGATGTATACCAACTTTCATATAAAACAACTGAATGGTAACGAGAGATATGTATCATTATCGATTTCGCATAAATTAAAGATGGCCTCCAGGATTTCCAGCTAATCAAAAAAGCCGGTTTGGTAATTCATTGAAAGTTGCTTGATGTATCGATGATGTATACCAACTTTCGTATTGAACAGTTGAATAGTTTCCGAGATATGGATCATTATCCATTTCGCATAAAATTAAAGATGGCCGCCAAGGTTTTCACCCAATCAGGTCCCAATTAAATAGGCTTCTGGTCCTTGACTAGGTAAATAAGCATACCAAATTTGGAATTCTTCAGTGGAACCGTTCTCTGGCTATCTCGCTCACGTACGGACGTACGGACGTACAAGACGACGACAATACCCCATGGCCAAAATTGGCCGAGGGGTAAAAAAGCGAAGATATGGTCGGATTGGGTATGCATGTGGGACTAAGCACCTAGAAACAACACCCCTATATGCTAGTTCATAAGGATGACTAGTGGCATGGTTCTATGGCGCTTTCGTGTACAGTTCCTGGACCGTCCTTGCATTAGGTACGCATGAGTGAAGCATGCTCAGCGCCCATCTTGTACAGCGAGTCCCCAATGCTATCCACCCACACACACACATACCCAGACCCTCATTCCTTGACACAATCAGATTAGAGAAAGAAATAAAAAACAACAAGCATATTCCGGAGAACACATTTATTATCCACTCCATCAAATCTGTGGGAGCCACTTTGGGTGTGTTTTCATTTATGATGTTTACTCTCCATGAATCAGATGCATTGTCAGCCATGTTCGCTCTTGTCCACTGAGAAAACTGCCCTTTCCAATCTCCCTAGACGTATTGTCGGTCATCCGTTTGCTCTGGTCCATCCTTAGTGTCTTCAGGCAGTCTTGCAACATCTCTCGGCACAGAAATTTTTAGCACTTTCAGGGCCTCAGTGGGTGGTAACCCCATGCCCTCACTTTCAAATGAAGCTTGGTCTCCATGATAGCATCAGATCAAACATTTATTATTCAGACGTCGCTCATAAAAAAAGAATTTGTGTCCATAATCGAAAGACATATTCATTTGATAGTTAGCCCCAATTTTGTAAGTTATCATGCCTGGCATCTTCGATCCTGTCCAGCATCTTCAATCGCCTCAGCATGGGTATACAGCCATTGTCACAATACAGTCCCGGATGGTGTGTTCGAACTCCCAGTATCAGCAGTCTCTGCATTATTATCTTCAGAAGTTGGTTCATCAGCTTATGGTGCCTTGGTGTCTTCATACTCATGTATCTTCTTCTGATAAATGTTCGTTCACTCTCAGCAGTACGATAAGCCATGTTGACAGTTGGAAGTCGACTGTGTTCATCTTTCGGTTAGGGCGACTTTTACAGACGTAACCCAGTAATGCCCGCAAAAACCTAACTTAACTGTGCAACACCCTGGAGTTTGAGAGGCAGCAAGAGGGAGTGAATGTGAGCCCAGAAGCTTCAAATATTATGCACACAGACAGACAGCAAACAACAAATGCATATTCCATTTCAGTATCCATTTATTCATTGTATTGTACAGTTATGTAGGAACATTTTCTCATTAAAAGAAATTACATTATTATACAAATATAAGATAGTCCTTCAACATCAATAGTCCACATTTCGTAGATGAATGAACATATTTTTTGTCAGCTTTTTTACTATTTAGTCATTGAGACTACAGAGGGAGATGACAATATAAACTCCCCCCACCCACCTAGAGAGACCGACATACTTATTACCGTCTTCCTTGCCGCATGTCGATTAAACAATTTCCCCTTGTGAAAGGGATGACTGGTGTTTGATTGTGCCTGTGATACTGTGCATCTGGGACTGGTGACGGACCGATCAGAACCTACACACCGATTGTGTGTAGGGCGAAAACTTCTTCAAGTAGCGGCGTCATTCCTCCTAATATGGTAGTGTGTTGGCCCAATTTATAAGTCAGCCACTAAATAATGCTCTTCTAGGACACATTTCAAAACCCAGATGGATTTGAGATCAGAGATGACTCGTGTCTATTTATACTTTCTTCGGACATTGATATATCAAGGCAAATTAGAAGTGGGACTGTAGAAATTGGCTTGATGTAATGTAATGAAGATGGTAGCTCTGTTCATCTCTGGAAGTTGCCTTTCAACCGAGGCAGGGTAATTGGGGGTAAACCGGATCCCTACACAATACATCATCCACATTCCCATCATTGTCTGTCTCACTTGGCCCCCATACGGGTGGGATCCTGAGAGGGGTAGTGAACGGGCAGTGCCCCCCGAGGAGGCATTGGGGGTGGTCTCATGGGCATCATCCCGGGTGGAGGCGGAGGTAACCTCATTCCTTCAAGAAATTAAGGAGAGAATGTATTAGTATCCGTACTCAAGTTTTGAGTTGGTGAAAAGACTGGAAAACTCTACATATGAAGTGACAAATAACTGTCTCACATGATCCAATGGTGGGGCCAGGCTGCCTTGGCTTTGATGAAAAAACTTTCCCATTGTTCATAAATATGAAACTAGTACACTAAATTAATTATATAAACGAGGAGAAATGCATATTGGTTCAAATCCAGTACATTTTTTTGCCACAGAATTGCAATTAGTAATACAGGATATTTAGATATCTCGGACTGGAACTCAGGGCCTACCAAAACCTCTGTGTATGTACTAAATTAATCTCTACATGCAGAAGAGTTCCAATTTCTTAGACACTGCACTGTAACCCACAACATGCATCAATTTACATGACTGATGACAAATCATCATGAAAACGTAGTCATGTGACAGTTGAAACCATGGGTACATGTACATGTGGATGACAGACAATTTATATTAGTTCATAAACTGAAAAGTTCATGTTAGTGTTTCTGGCGGAGAAATCTAAAATATATAGATGAACTAAACAGATATGACAATGTTTGCCCTCGGTGGTCTGATAGACTTGAATCAAACTTCAGCTGTCCCATTATCATAGCATGCTCAGAGTGTATACTTCCCATTGTCTTTGCCAGGAATGTTTTTTACTGTAACTGTTCTCATGATCTATTGAGGTGTACAGCAGATAACCACAGCATAAACGGGTCATGGTCTCGACTTCAACAACTAACAATATGGTAATACCTCTAATAATTCAATCCCCCTATCAAATTTCAATCACGCCCTAACTTCGTGAACAAAATTCTCAATCAGTCGTTCCAAAAAATGTGATCACACTCTAAAATCATTGAAATAATGAAGAAGTAATGGAGTATATGCATGATTTTGAACCATTTTTTGTCCAACTTCCTGTTCTAGTATATTTCATCACCCGCAGATGTTATGATGGGAATATTTACTTCCTGTAATTGAATTATCAGAGGGATTACCATAAATTACGCAGTAGGTCAGAATTACCTGGTGGTAGGGGTCCTCTCATAAGTGGATGCATATGCATGTGCATTGGTGGGGGTCCTCGTGGAAGCCCTCTAGGGGGAGGCGGTGGCATCATGGGGGGTGGCTGATGTAAATTGAAGAAGTTGTTGGCAATGTCTTGTGGAGGTGGTGGTAGAGCTGAAAAGAAAGAGTTTTACAGGCATGAATTATATGGTCAAAGTAAGCAAGAGCTGTTCTAGACATACATTGTAAATGTATTGTTGGAACGGTGAGGAGGAGACAACACTCAGACATTACACCAACCACCAAATTTGAATATCCTCCCAATATTATGAATTGAAGTCAAGGGACCAACCATAATATTGGGTGTTTATGCCTCCCGAAACGCAAGGAATTGAAATTTGGTTTATTGTAACAGACTTAGAAGTTCTCTGGCTGAATGATGCCCCAGCAAATGCTCAACCCTGGGCAGCAGAACAGGGCAGGAGAGTTATTAACTTTGGTTTGCTGAAATGGGAAACCCATAGTGGAGAACCATAGTAAGAAATTAGACATAACCTTTGCAGATCTTCCAATAAAAAGTTAGCCCATCAACTCTGAGACATCACCAAATTCATCAGCATAAAATCCCTGAAGCACAGATTCAGCACTTTCAACTACAATATCTCTGAAATTCACTTGGAGTATTTCCATTTGAAACTATTTTACTCTAAATATTAAGCACTTTCTTCTCCCAGAAATGACCCTAGACCATTGGCATTCCCTTTTAAAATCTGTTCAACATGCGAGCAGATATCTACACCTAAAATACATTACCAAACATGGCTCACAATTTAAGTTCTGTACAAAACGTTCACAAATTAAGTTCTGTAGAAAACGTTCACAACTTAAGTTCTGTAGAAAACGTTTCATTCTGTTGTCGATTGTTCAAGTAGATCCTTGCAAAGCATTTGATTTCAGATGACACTATGTGTATGAACCCATCCAAAGACAATGTTGAAAGTGGAACATCATATCGTACCTCCAGGCAGACCGGGTACTGGTTCGTAAACCGGCTCATCTCCATCCATCCTCACCACCGCCTGTTGAGCCTGTGATCTTCCCCACTTGATGTTTAATCGTCTTCCGTTCAGGATCAGTTTATTAAAACATTTCTCCCCTGCCGTCTCGGCTGCCTGACGTGTTGTGAACTGTACGAATGCACACTGCTGTTTACTGACCACATTCACTGACCTAATCTCACCAAACTGGTAGAAGTGATCTCTGAAACAAACAAAAATATATACCTTTTGATTTATTTTTGTGAAACAAAGTCAAGAAGACATTCAATTTCACATACAATAGGCAATGTTTCGAAGTGTAGTGTTGACCAAATGCTAGATTTAGTTTTCCATAGTTTCCCTTAAGTTGAGTACCTTTTTAAAATTTTGAGATTATTAAAATAAATTAATGCAGTAATGGTCTCAAAATCAATTGTTCTAACTGAAAATCACATTATGTGCAGTTCCAATAATTCCTATTAAAGAAATAAGTGAATGGAATGGAACCCTCTAAATACCTCAATTCTTTCTCTCCAACTTTCTCTCCTAAATTGCCCACATATAGTGTTGTGATGGTTTTGTCCTCCGGGGGTTCCAGTTTCGGCATGTTTGCATATCGCCGCATGAGTTTGTCTGCCACGGGATCATCTAATCCATAGTATCGGTCTTTGATGTTCTGGTCAGCTAGCGGGTCATCAGGGTCAGTCGGCTTCTCGTGTCTAGTCAACAGAGGAAATATTAACAGAATCTGATACCATATCTTCACATATAATATTTGCTGACTTAATATCTTCCCATTTCCCTATAACAAATTCACAAAGATAGGTCAAATGATATAAAAACATATAGAAACATATACTAATGCCATTCAGACATTGAGTTAATATTGATATCCAATGATTTTCAGGATGGCAGTTCCGCACAAGACTCATCCATCCCATCCATCTGTGCTTTCCCAAGCAAATGTCATCCTATTCAAAAATGAGGGTTCAACTGAACAAAATGGATGCAGATGGATTGGTGAATCACAAAGTGGATGAAAGTCGGAGCATGCATATCTAAATCTTGAACATCAAAACAGAAATCTTTCTGTTCTGTTCAAAAAACTTTAACATGAAAACTGAATGTTGACATGCAGCAAGTTTACTAACATGACTAAGTCCAACTCTTGGTAGTTTTGAAAAAAAGAAAGATATTACATGATATTAAGCATGCCTGCAAAATTTCAGAACACTCTGATGTTCATTTCAAATGTATTAACATCAAAACAGAATGTGTCTAAGTTCTTATGTGGTCACAAAACTTAACATGAAAACTGAATGTAGACTGTTGACACCAAGTGGCTAGTCAGTCATGCATCTATTTATAGAACAGATTCCATCTGTCCAATAATTGGATATTAAGTCTGAATTAAATAAATATTCTTCCACATTTGCCCATGTTGATGTAGTATTGGGTGATTGGATTTCTTTGCATTCTCACATGAGCTCTCCAATTTATGAGATAAGATTTATGCCTGTTGCAATGAAAACAAGAGCTCACGTCATCAGATGAGACAAAACAAAAAATACAACTAATTTGGCATAATTGAAGTAAATTCATTTCAGGCAAAATTCCCAATCCTATACATGGAAGGAAGGAAAAATGTGAAAAGTTTAATTTTACAGAAAGAGTGTCCACTCTAGCCCTATAAAATGGATCCCTAGTGGAGATAACTCAAACAGCACCTTTGATAAATGTAAACCTATCTCACAATGCATTAAAGGAGTACTTACCTTAATTTTGAGTGTGACTATATTTATCAGCAATCGTATTCCAAACTTTATTGTATAAAACTTATGTTGATACAATGCGAAATAAAGGAAATATTGACTATTTGTTGCTCGCAACGGCGTGCACTGGGCGCCGCCATTGCACCACTGCGTGACGTTTTTAGATGAGCGGAAGTGAGTTTATACTCATCTAAAAACGTCACAACGTCATGGAGATTTAAGGTTGATCGTGCTGGTCATGCCGATAATTCGAAGAAGAGGGAACCCAGTTAATCCAATGACGTTCTAGTTGATTTTAGTAGTTCAAGTGTAACCATGAAAATGTTTATGAACTTAGAAGCATCGTCGTTCAACTGAAATAACTGGACAATTGCAGAGGACACTCTTTCAGTTTACCGCTCAGTTTCAATTTTGTCCAAATTGAATCGGGCAAGTCTCAGTTGACAAATTTGGGGGAAGAAATTTTTCAGTTGGCGAAGATAACCTAAACCAATTTCTTTTAGGAATCCC
>JAVTVY010038321.1:0-171503 GCA_036873755.1 Hanleya hanleyi | reverse complement strand
AAATTTTCTGTTTTTCATAACTTAATAAGCAAAGAACTGAGCTGAACAGTGATGTAGACCTGGGAGTGTCAGCTATTTATTTTATCAACAAGTTTCCCTTGACATATTAAAAAATTGATATTGGCCTCAATAAATATTTTGCTATATGGACTGCAGGTTATTATAATGTACTCCACCTTATAATTGCAGTCAAATTTAATGGGTCATGTAACATGGCGAAATATTCATATCTCTGTCCCAATATCACTTTCAGATCTATCCAGGTTGATCAAGGCAGTGTGGATTAAATGCCATTGTTATGATTGTGTGAATTGTCAGCTTGGAAACACCATGCAGGCTTGGGGACCTCATATGAAGATTGGCATGCACCCCTGGAGGAAATCCCCTGAGGGTGAGATATTTTTATCACAAAACTGTTCACTTCATGTCAAAACAGGTGGATTTAACTGGTTGGGGGGATGGTAGCTCTAAATAAATCTCGTTGTTTTGCTTTTTTATTGATTCATAAATTGTATTGATTTTTTCCTTGCAGAATGTAGAATATTCCCATACCAGATTTTTGACAAAATGGTAAAGAAATAAGTTTTAGAATATATTGATAATAAAATGTTAGCATTACCTGTTTTAGCTGTAATCAGAAAAAGTATAATCAATTATTAATTTTCATCATTATAACAGGCTATATTTTCCTTGTCTATTGATTGCACTGTTCATATACCAAAGCTAAGGATCTTCACACTTCAATTCCCTGAATTGTACATTTTTACCCACATCTTGAGAAATGAGAACATTTCATTTCATACATTTATTTCATTTAAAAAATTTAAGAATACAATTTGTAGTTAATAAGCATTTATTTGTTATTTGAAGCCTTGCATGAAGATTTAGTTGAACCAGGAATTAACAGAGACAAATTATCAAAATCCACATGATTGTTTCTAATGGCTTCTTTGTCAATACTTTCATAATTCCAGAATACAGCTGCAACAAGGAACTCGGCTCACTTCAAGCAGCCACTCGACTGATGGGAAATTTAATGAGCACACCTAGGTATGGTTGATTTCTTCATAGTGTATATTGGCTAGAACAACACACAAACTGTTTATCTCCATTGTTGTATATCATGGAGTACTAAAGAAAGGATAATAGACATCTTCATCAATCTTTTGTAAATCGTAGGGATGTGTTCCATTCTTTACCCTTTATGGTAGTCAACCTATTCAATCATCCTGAGTGTATTAAAAAAAAAAAAAAAACTGGATTGCATGTCATATGGAACTATATATACAACTGATCAGGTTTTAATTATATGCATGTATTTATCGCCACAGGCCAAGAAGTTCACAATTCAGACTGGTGGGTTTCAGCGTTGGGTTACGTCCGAGTGGACCTCGGGGCAACTGAAGTAAACTATCCTTCGAAAGATCTGCTGCTTCAAGTTCAAGTTGGAAAAGAACACGGTCACCCTTGAAAAATAATACTGCAATAAATTCTCATACCAAAGACTGCATGTAAATACATACATATATAGTACTGTGCTGTATTTTGTCTCAAGGATTTGTGCTAGCGGTTTATTGTAAATATTTTATGATGTACTGTTCTGTCTCACTCTGTATTTTCTCTGAATAAAACTTTCTGTGCTCAAATATATATTTGTGTATTCTTTTCTGGGAAAGTAAATATCCCGTGGCTTTACATACCTTTTCATCACACGGATTTGCTATGATACTAATAAGGTACTTCAAGAGCACTTCAGAAGTGCATATGAAAGGTATCCTTCTGTAGAAGAGTGGATGAAGTGACTTGCCATATAAGGACATTGAAGTGCCTCAAATATTCTAATTAGGTACTTCAAGAGCACTTCAGAAGTGCCTATGAAGGTTACCCTTCTGTGGAAGTGTCTATGAAGTGCCTTTGCAGTACCTAATTAAAATATTTGAGGCACACTTCTAAGTGACTTCATTGTGACTTCATTGTGACTTCAATGCCCTTATATGGCATTCCTACAAAACAATACCCACACTGCAAGCACACTTCTGACTCTGAGCCTTGCACTTCAAGGTTGAAATATGGCCACACTTCAAAGTTACTTCAAAGACACTTCTGGACAGTAAGGGATAATCTTCGATTTTGTTATCTGTAGTTGAATGTACAAGTTATATCTGCAGATCCGTGTTCGGTACAGCTTATTCTTCTCGGTTCTTATTTTACAGTAGTGCTAAGTCAGACGCCTAATGTAAGTGGCTCCACTCGGCCCATACTTTACAGAGTTATGCCCCTTTACTGATATATTAATTTATATTTCTGTCCTATGTGCCTGAATGTAACCAACTATATCTGCAGAATTGTGTTCGGTATAGCTACTATATTTTGGAAACTTATTTATATTGTTGTATTCTACAAGTCAACAAAGGATTACTCGCTTATGGAGTTATGCCCCTTTCGGATATAATAATCTCCGATTTTGTTATCTGTAGCTGAAAGTACAAGTTATAGCCGTTCTTATTTTACAGAGTGCTAAGTCAGACACCTATCGAAAGTGGCTCCCCTCGACCCATATTTTGCAGAGTTATGCCCCTTTACAGATATATAATTTTTCTGTTTCTGTCCTATATGCCTGAATGTAACCAACTACCGGTATATCTTGATCATCCCACATAGAACTGTCTCTTCCCCAATTCACACTACACATGGGTCTCAATCACTTGGGGAAAGCCGAGGGGTTTTGATTAGATCAATCTCATGTTTTTAGTATTCAGCAAATTGTCGTGCCTAACATTTGTATGCCTAGGAAGTGCTCATTAGATTGTCACATGGAGTATGGGAAAATAGATAGTTCCCTGTATATTTTAGAATAGGAAAGAATGAATTTTGTCTTACATCCTGATATAGCTACAAGTAGGTAATAATTAAGTCTAAAACATGTAGGCTATTGTCGAAAATGGGTAGTAAATCAGTTCAAAGCATTATCTCAAGAGTACTGTGATTGGAGATGTCTATTGCTGAAAATCCAGAATACTTGTATTTCCCCATGTATGGTCATTATGCAGGTACCCTGACCGTGAACAGTTACAGGCCATCTATGGAGCATACCTAACTCCAGTACTGAGTAAACAGCTCTCCCATCATCCTGTTTGGGGAAACCCCTCCAAGATACATGCTCTAGCTGGCTCTATGGTACAGCTCTATGAACAGGTCAGAGTGCAGGCATTTACCAGAGAAGACAAACATTGATCTTATTACATATACCTGTATGATGTGCACCAATAATTAGAATTTCGAGTTTTAATTTAAATTATTTGGGTATTCTAAACAAGAGATTTGCAATCATGCGGATTTGAAAACACATAATGCTGTGAAATCCATCTCGGGACTTCCAGCTCCATCTATTGAATTGAAATTCTATGACACACAATCCTATCTAACTGATGGTAATATTCTAGACTCGTGCATATGAATCTGCTATTGTATTATTTGTATCTGCAGTTACGTACTCGTTTCACGGTGGATGACTACAGCCATTACCTGTTCACTCCCCGTGACCTTACACGCTGGGTACTGGGATTTTTGCGCTATGACCTGAGTGGTGGATCAAGGGAGCACACGAGTGACCATGTGATGGAGATCTGGGCGTACGAGGCACGTCGTCTCTTCCGTGATCGCATGGTGGGACAGGAGGGCCTGAACAAGTTTGACAACATGCTGGCATCAGTGATGCGTGCTGATTGGTCAGGCGGCGTTTGTGATGAGCTTGACAGTAAGCGACTGTGGAGAATTTTCGATCAATCCTTCAAAAAAAGATCAATCACAGGCAGTTTTTTTCTTCCACACAGAAATAGTTGTTCATCACTGTATTGAAAAAGGACATGGTATACTTTTGTTGTAAGAATATAATTAGAGCATTTCCACAAAGTGGATGCTCTTATGTTTTCATGAGAAACGGCTCCGCCGGATCCGCCGCCGCCATCGCGACTTCAAACGTGAATATCTCTGAAACCGTTAAATATTTTCAGGTCAGACTTTGTTTGCTATCTCCTTAGGCCTGGGAAATTTGTCTGGTTGTATTTCGATACCCGCTGCTCACCACTAGGTGGCGTTGTAGTCAGAGCTTACTTAAACCTTTCTGTGACGATTTCGTCTGAACGGCTTGTCCGATTTCTTTGAAATTTTATTACAATGGTCGTGAAGGATAGTCAATGTGCTGAAAAGGTTTTGGTGTAGATGGCATAACTATAAAGTCAAGTTTTTGGCGTCTCGAATAAAAAAGTTTTTCTTGAAATGAAAATTTACCAATTCGCTTAGAGAAATATTTAAAATGTTGTATTCCAGGTTGCCGAGCATAAATATAGGATTGCCGACATGATAATTCCCTTTCGGTGCGAACCAAATTGTCATTTAAATGAAAAATCTCAATTATCTGACTTAACGTCAAAACCTCCATAACCATTATCATGATTAAAGTTTTTTCCACTGAACTCTTATGTGCCATCCCCCTAGGGCTTTAGATTTCACCTGCTTGTTTTTCATGGTGTTTGGTCTTCACTAGGTGTTGCAATAGACATGAATGCAGGTAAACATGTGTCACATCATATCTTCTGAACAATGTGTTTGATTTCCGTGAAATTTGGGTATAATGATCTTGCAAGATTGGCAAAGGACTGACAAGATTTTGGTGGTGTTGGCGAATCATAGACGCATTTTTTAATCTCAAAATAAGATTTTTTTCACAAAAATGGAAATTTGCTAATTAATCAGGGAAAAGCAATTCTATTTTGCTGAACATAAACGTAACATTCCCAGTGTTATAATTCACATCCCTTGTAAGCCAGATGGCCATTTTTGTTTTGTTTTTTAATATATGAAATTCTCATGATTTTAGTTTGAATAAAATCACAAATTATCACTCAGTTAATGCTCAATTTTTTTGTTTAATGTGGAGGTACCCAGAATTTATTTTGAAACTCGAGATGTGAAATTGCAAATACCGTTGCATTTTGACAGCATAGTTACAACTGTTGATAATTATTTTTTGAACTGAAAAAGTAGAAAGAATTTTGAAGTGGAACTTCTACATACCTGCTATATGGCACATCCCACCTGGGAATTTTTTGCATGTATATCTAATTGAAGTAATCCATTGGAATCACTGATGATTTTCCAATAATAGAGAAGAAAAGCAGCTCCGAGTAGGGATGACAATTTCATTCTGTATAGTTCGCTATTAGTTATGGCATCTTCAGCAGTGAACAAAGTTACAAACAGCTCCATACGCACAGTAAATATACAAGGCATAATGTGATCTTAGCCAATACACATTTATGAATAGGTAAGACAGTAAATTATGTCAGTCAAGTTGGACGGATATTAAAATGTCATTTTCAGAAATTGTTAAATGTTAAGCCATTACCTGACAGAGATCTATAAATGGTGTAATTCGGGTGATACAATACACACTCTAATTGATGAAAACAATACATAATCTGCTTATTTGGCAAGAACTTGGTAAACTGTACACAAATGAATAAAGTATGGTGATATAGTGGGTGTGTACCTACATTGAATATTCATACATGTCATGAAGTTTGGATAAGGACTGTCATTTTAATATAATATAGGTATAATTTTCTTTGCAGCACACATCAGAATTGATGGAAACCTACAAATGTTGTAACTCGCATGTTTCATAATTGTATATTCCCATGCGAGTTACAACAACATTTGCAGGTTTCCATCAATTCTGATGTGGATTGCCAAGAAAATTATACCTATATTATCTTAAAATGACAGTCCTTATCCAAACTTAATGACATTTGTTCACTGACTGACATAATTTACTGCCTTATCTATTCATAAATGTGTATTGGCTAAAATCACATTATGCCTTTTATATATACTGTGCATATGGAGCTGTTTGTAACTTTGTTCATTGCTGAAGATGCTATAACTAATAGCGAAATATACAGAATGAAATTGTCATCCCTACTCCAAGTTGCTTTTCTTCTCTATAATTGAAGTAAAATGGTGTGTTCTGGTGCATTTTGACAGAATATTTAGACTTTGAAGATGATATGTAATGATGCACCAAAATGAACTGAATTGGCAGTGCACCAAAATGAACTGAATTGTCAGTGCGATATCTCGTTTAATATTTGATGGACAGTATTGAAACTTGCATGAAATGTGGCCAGTGCCTCGTAGTTGTGCAGCGTAAAGTTTTTTCCGAGTTTCTGGTTATATTTTCAAGAGTTATGGCCCTTTGTTCCTCAAACCTTAGTGAGTGGGATTTATATATTTGTCCAGGCTGGATTGATAGGCCCGGATTGATACTTGGGATATACATTATACAATTAAATCAAGGTGAAGAAAGTAACTGAAGCAGAGTTGTGATATTTATGCATATTAGGCCTTGATCGACCAATTAAAATCATCCTATTTCCAATTAACCGATTTGGACAGGAATGTGACTATATATGTTATTCTACATTCCATAGCATATCTCATAGGTCCCGAAGTATGAAATTACCCCAAAAAGGGTGAATTGGGTGCAAAATTCAAAGTTCACTGATCGCTTCATAATTCCACCACAATAGACACCAAGGAATGTATGTCTCGTAACCAGGTCACATTTTCAGATTTGGCGAAAGCCCCGGCAACCCTCTTGTATCAAATCATTGTATTATCGCTTGTTGGTCGATCGACTTCAGGGATTGACACTAACTTTTCAGATCACCTGTCCAGTCGGGCAGGTGGATTGCAAGATTACCTGTCCAAGATGAAAGGTCACTTGCCCACATTCAAGAACGAAGAGGAACTATTTCCTCCCTCCAAACATATGGAACATCGGTGTCTTTTAACCCGACAAATTGTTCTGTCCCTGATTGTACAAACTGTCTTCACTTACTCTTTTTCTCGCAGGCCTCTTTTGACAGGAGTTTCCTTTTCGATGTGGTACTTTCATCACCAAATGAAAACCACTTCGACAACGACAGCTGTCTTACCGCCATTTTGTTTTTGTTGTGTTTCTGATTGAGCGAGCAACACGCATTGCGATTGGTCTCGAAGCGAGTACATGACATCATCTAACCAATCAGCAAACATCTATTATCCCACCAACGTTGTTGGCAGGGACACCATATAGCGTGCATGATCCACGCCGGCCAAATTACACCAATAAATCGACTGTCAGAAGAAATCATTTACTGCCCCAGCAATGTGAAACTTTATTGTTTAAAAAATCAATTAGTTGTTGTAGGAGTCTGTTATGAAAACGACATAAAAATTGGCTGTCCGAAATTGACATTCACTGACATTCACTAGTCCTGGACAGTCGGGCAGTTGTTAATGTCGAACCCTGGACTTGATACTTGGAATATGTATGCATGGTGAAAAAGTGACTGAAACAGTTTTATAATTATCCAAATTAGGCCTCCACTGACCAATACAGAACAGCACAATGGCGGGGCAGTGTCAGACTAAAGCGGAAGGGGGTGGGGGTCATACAATTAAACAATCAGAGCTTCTTTCCTGTGTTTTTATTTGATTTTTTAATGTCAGTGGGCACATGAAATGCAAAAAAAGTTGGTATTGCCTCACACTGGGTTTCGCCTGTTGGTGAAGAAATCCCTTCTCAGAGGCACCTCTACCAGGGATGATTCCTGATTGCTCATCTTTCAGGGGTATGTGCCCCACCCTCTGTTCCATTCTAAAAGAAATTCCCACCCTTAATAGGTGGTGTGCTCAAATTGGGGAGATCTAAAGACCTGTGAGTACCAAATTATGTGTTACAAAATTATCTGGGGAAATGCTCTTCGCCCGTGTTTCACACGGGCTTTCATCTATTTTCTCCAAAAAAAAATGGGGTTATGAAATTTATACGGTTATACCAGAAGCAAATGAACTACCTACGTATCACACATGATGTGACATAGATGTTCAGTAAAATTTAATGTCGTGTTTGAGCAGATCAAAACAAAGTGGTGCATGACGGGAGATAAACTGATGCTGGAATTTGAATACTCAGCCTCTGAAATGTACATAATTAGTCTCACCTAAGATCCCTGAAGCTGTAACTCATCTTTCGTGTGAAGGGATTATGCAAGAGTCTAGTGATGTAGGCTGCTTGACAAGTGTCCGTGCCATCCAGCTAATCTAAACTAATGTGACTTCTAGTTAATTTGCTTCAAGTTATACTGATTAGGAAATGACCCCAGATGTATCCATTATGTCTGCATGACAATATCTTCTTTTGAGTGAATCACCATTTGATTTGATTTGATTTGATTTTTATTTCACCATGAATAACAATAATGTTTAGTAAACAAAATATAATAGTGGCGGGATGAAAACCCCGAGGGGTTTGTTTTATCCCAAAATAATAATTATATTTACAAAGATGATAATATGCGGTAAACTCTATCATAGTGAGAAAATTCAATTTTGTATAAAACAAAAATACAAATTTAATTTTCAACTTCCATAGACGGCAAACAGAATAGATGTCTAATTATGTTCCAGTAATAAATACGATTTTATCCTCGATTTGAATAATGAGAGCGAAACGTGAGATTTTAACTCAGAGGGTAAATTGTTCCATATTTTAGGACCCTTTATTTTAGTACTATAAAAAGATAAGTCAGAGTAGTAAAAATCGCGATATAAATTTAATTTAGCCTGTCTAGTTGGGTACCTGTGGACAGCAGATAATTTTGAAAAATATGATCTAAAAGTGTTTGGAATTAGGTCTGTGTGATTGAAAAATTTGTCAACAAAAATTAACACCTGATAGTCGTTTATTTGTTTTATGGACAATATTTGTAATTTTTGGAATAACGGGGCGGTATTGTCATATTTTGACGAAAATGTGATTAAACGTATAGCCTTTTTTACCTGCGGCACGCAGGTCTACGAGAGGCTCGCGTTGTTGTTGTTCTTGTTCTTCTTGTTCTTCTTGTGACTTTTTGAAATACGCATGCGCTAAGAGAGTGTGATCTCTGCCACACTTTTCTTTTCAACCTCCGATATCACATGACAACCCTGTCTTCAGGCACATTTGAATTCATTTGCAACTATATTTGGTGGAATGAATTATTGCTTCGTTGAATTCCATTCAGACATCAATTCTCTTACGTCAACACGCTAAAAAAAAGCTGTCGATCGACACATCAGTCATTGTTTTCAGATATTACCATTTTCACTGAACAGTAATTACACGTATATAATTTTTAAGATCCTTGAATTGACTATATACCAAGGAAGATGAGCCGCAACCGTGTCAGTGGTTCGGCTAATTTGCATACAGTGATAGGCGACTGCCTTAGTAAGTTGAAAAATAAGTTAACTACATCTATAACTCATTTTATCTACCCAATCTAGATAATTCACAAATTGGTGAAGAAGTAGATAAGCAACGCATTGTCATTATGATTAACATTGAATAATACTTGGTATCAAATTATAGATCATGCATCATAAAAACAAACGCAACAATTACGTTTCAGAAGTTAGGGACAAACTCACCAACTTTCGTCGAATAAAGATGTTTAACTTATAGAAATGACAATTTGGTATCATGTTTAACTTTATCCCCCCAAGCAATTCGCATATATGGAAATATGTTTTGAAAGGAAGAATAAGTTAACCCTCTGTGGGAATCGAAACAATGACCCTCCAATCACTGGAGATGAACTTACTGTCTTAGCGAAACCGACTCATTGATAATACTCAAAACTGACTTTATGCGCAACTGGTTTTTTACCCCTCAGCCCATAGGGCTGTAGGGTCTTGTCGTTGGCATGTACGTCTGGTCGGCCGGACGGACGGACGGCCGGACGGACGGCCGTCTGTCAACAATTTTTTGTCCGGGCTAGATCTCAGTTACTATTTGACTGACAGTTCTGATACTCACAGTGAATATCCCTAGTATCCCAGACATGTGCACTGTCATGTTTATTCTGTGTTACGTCACTTCTTTACAGAGTTATGGCCCTTTGAAATTTCACGTCACTAACTTTTGTCCGGGCTAGATCTCAGTTACTATTTGACTGACAGCTCTGATACTCACAGTGAATATCCCTAGTATCCCAGACATGTGCACTGTCATGTTTATTTCACGTTACGTCATTTCTTTACAGAGTTATGGCCCTTTGAAATTTTGCGTCACTAACTTTTGTCCGGGCTAGATCTCAGTTACTATTTGACCGACAGCTCTGATACTCACAGTGAATATCCCTAGTATCCCAGACATGTGCACTGTCATGTTTATTTTGTGTTACGTCATTGTACAGAGTTATGGCCCTTTGAAATTTTCCGTCACTAACTTTTGTCCGGGCTAGATCTCAGTTACAATTTGACTGACAGCTCTGATACTCACAGTGAATATCCCTAGTTACCCAGAGATGTTGAGTACTACACACACGCACTCGACTCTTCCCTGGAATAGATATTGTCCGGGCTAGATCTCAGTTACTATTTGACTGACAGTTCTGATACTCACAGTGAATATCCCTAGTATCCCAGAGATGTGCACTGTCATGTTTATTCCGTGTTACGTCATTTCTTTACAGAGTTATGGCCCTTTGAAATTTCGCGTCACTAACTTTTGTCCGGGCTAGATCTCAGTTACTATTTGACTGACAGCTCCGATACTCACAGTGAATATCCCTAGTATCCCAGACATGTGCACTGTCATGTTTATTTCGCGTTACGTCATTTCTTTACAGAGTTATGGCCCTTTGAAATTTTGCGTCACTAACTTTTGTCCGGGCTAGATCTCAGTTACTATTTGACCGACAGCTCTGATACTCACAGTGAATATCCCTAGTTACCCAGAGATGTTGAGTACTACACACACGCACTCGACTCTTCCCTGGAATAGATATTGTCCGGGCTAGATCTCAGTTACTATTTGACTGACAGTTCTGATACTCACAGTGAATATCCCTAGTATCCCAGAGATGTGCACTGTCATGTTTATTCCGTGTTACGTCATTTCTTTACAGAGTTATGGCCCTTTGAAATTTCGCGTCACTAACTTTTGTCCGGGCTAGATCTCAGTTACTATTTGACTGACAGCTCTGATACTCACAGTGAATATCCCTAGTATCCCAGACATGTGCACTGTCATGTTTATTTCGTGTTATGTCATTTCTGTACAGAGTTATGGCCCTTTGAAATTTTCCGTCACTAACATTTGTCCGGGCTAGATCTCAGTTACAATTTGACTGACAGCTCTGATACTCACAGTGAATATCCCTAGTAACCCAGAGATGTTGAGTACTACACACACACACTCGACTCTTCCCTGGAATAGATCTTCATCTATGAAGAACTTATTTCGCGTTACGTCATTTCTTTACAGAGTTATGGCCCTTTGAAATTTTGCGTCACTAACTTTTGTCCGGGCTAGATCTCAGTTACTATTTGACCGACAGCTCTGATACTCACAGTGAATATCCCTAGTATCCCAGACATGTGCACTGTCATGTTTATTTCGTGTTACGTCATTTCTGTACAGAGTTATGGCCCTTTGAAATTTTCCGTCACTAACTTTTGTCCAGGCTAGATCTCAGTTACAATTTGACTGACAGCTCTGATGCTCACAGTGAATATCCCTAGTAACCCAGAGATGTTGAGTACTACACACACACACTCGACTCTTCCCTGGAATAGATCTTCATCTATGAAGAACTATTCACCAGATCTTTACTAACTTTTCTTGAGGTATCGATCCACACAGTCTTGGATCGATATCCCTTCACAGGATTGATGACTGAAGCCGGTACTAGCAAATACTAATCGTTGAGTATTCTCTTGAATCAACATTAATACATATGTGGGTAAATAAATTTGACAGAATTCAGCAGATTTTTATGTCAACCTGTTATTCGCTGGACATATTGTGCTGAGGGGTCAAAGCACCTTTTAGGTGCAGCCTCATGTTTATACAGAAATCACTATTTTGTATTTAATGAGTTAGACAACCCTATGAGCGAACAATACATCATAGTTACAAGTATGAACTTTGGCACATGGCTATTTTGAATGGTCCTCTTTCGGAACACGCTCTCTATCCTCATTCTCGCAAGCCAGGGACTCGCTTCGCTGGTATTGATGTTCTCGTCCTCTTCGGCAATCCCTTTAGATTCACTCCCGTGGATTCAATACTTATGTGTATCAGCAGATAATGGGCAGAAACATATTGCATTTCACATCATTCTCTCAAGTCAGAGCCCATTTCGGCTAGAATTTACTGGTTCTACACTTCACAATTTACGTTACTTTGTCAATCAGTTTTACGAATGGAATTACGTCATATATTAGCAGATGCTGACTATAAAAGCGATCTGTTTGACCTCGTTGTCAAAAGCTTGGGCCTTATTTCCCGGAGGAGTTTTTGAGTTTGATACTTAGATGCCTTTCATATTGACTTTAACTTGGCAGCCGTTTTCGTGAATGCAATAATTGATGTACCAAAAGATAATAACGAGAATTCGACATAATTCTCTTCCACACAAACCTTGTTCAGTGAACTAGCCCTGACATTTCGAACATAAATCACCTTCGGAATGAATTAGTGACAAACATATTCGCGAATTGAGTATAGGGAGATATCCATAGATACTGATTAGAAATGTTTCTTATTTACAGAATTTTATTTTTAAAAAAAGAAATTAATAAAATAAGCAACCTTCAAAAAGGCTTGGTCGAACATGAGATGATATTTCCTAAGAATTAAATAGTTAATCATTTATATAGAAGGAGCAAACCATTGACTTGCTGCATGGAAAAGAGTGTCAAGGTATTCAGTTTGCAGATGATAACACACGTAAATGCAGAAACTTAATTAATTATTCTAATCAAATATCAATACTGTCACAGGCCTCAATTTGAATAGTGAAAAGTGTAACTATGCCCCTTGGACAGTTGGGTAAAGCCTTCAACCCCCTTCCATAGTTTCACAGATCAAAGAGATGGACCTGATACTAAATTCATTGAAAATTAACTTAAGGAAATATAAATTTTCCAGTTTGCTCGGCAAAGTAAGCGAGAAGGGTGACTGAAGCGCGTCGATTTTCGCGCTACGATTAAATCCTTGAAATTTATTTGGATTTCCAAATATTTGAAAGCTTTTTTTATTTGCAAAAAGCAACAGCTGAACCGAATGTTTTGAAACTTGGCATACATGATACTTGTACCAAGACATTGCCAAAGCGATCATTGTGACTTTGTCTGTCAATTCAAAATAGACGGCACGGACTAGTCAAAACCGTTGGATTTTGCACGGGGAAAGTGAATATACATATATTGTATCAGACCTATTACGCAATTCCTACAATTGTGGGTTAGAAGTTGAAAATTACTTCCCTTGGCATGAAAACACTGGCAGATGGCGCTTGTTCTACATTTACCACTATCTCCGCTGATATGCCTTTCACTGTATTATTGCCACTGCCGCAGGTTTTGACTACAATGTAGTCATTTCTCACTTGTTTGTAACAGCAGCAACGGTTGAAGATGGGTAGGATAAGTATTTCCCCAAACGATATTGCAATATGATAAATATGGATATATCAGTGAGTAGTATAGAATGAAAAGAGTTTTTCTATTGAAATTATCCTTAATATGACGAATTATTCCTATATTCCTGCTAACCTTGTTCCTTATATCCTCAATATGCGAGAGCCAGTTTAATTTGTTGTTAAAAATTACTCCAAGAAATTTAAATTGGTCCACTTCTTCGATAGGGATTCCGGAAATAGATAAATCATTGTGCTTTGGCATTTTACATTTCTTAGACGGACTTATTATCATAAATTTAGTCTTTTTAATATTCAGGGATAATCTGTTGCATGAAAACCAGTCAGATAGTTTATTAAGTTCCAACGTCATAATCTCAAACAAGAGTTTCGGATCGTCATCAGCGAGAATTACTGAGGTATCATCTGCAAAAAGAATTAGTTCAACAATGCTGCTTACTGAGGACAAGTCGTTTATATAAATCAGAAAAAGAATAGGACCTAAAATAGAACCCTGTGGTACACCACATGATATTGGTTTGTAGGCTGACAAGGTATCGTTATATTTTGTGCACTGAGTGCGAGATGACAAATAACTTCGAAACCAGTCATTAGAACTTCCCCGAAACCCATAATGAGCTAATTTATGCAGGAGGATATCATGGTCCACCGTGTCGAACGCTTTTGATAGATCCAGAAATGTAGTTAATGAATATTTTTTGGCCTCTCTTGCCGCTACCAATTTGTCATGAAGGGATAATACAGCTAAAAATGTTGAATGATTCCTCCGAAAATCATATTGATTGGAGCAAATTATATTGTGATTTTCTAAAAAATCTAACATCTTACTTATTACTAATTTTTCGACTATTTTACTGAAACAAGGCAAAACTGAAATAGGTCTGTAATTTTCAAATAAATATTTCTCCCCATTTTTAAACAACGGCGTCACTTTAGCTACATTTAAAGGATCAGGTACTACACCAGATTTAAAAGACAAATTTATAATATGACATAATGGGAGACCTATTATGTTGAAAACAGATTTGAGTATAGAAGTACGCACCCCATCAATTCCGCAGGCTGAATTTTTCAAGTTACTTACAATATCGGTAATATCTTTTACTGAACAGGGTTCAAAGCTAAATTGATTTTCATAAACATTTGACAAAAAATCTTCGAAATTTCGAGAACATGTTGGAATTTTGTCTCCAAGTTTAGAGGCAACTGTACTAAAGTAATCCGTGAATCCATTTGCAATTGTTAAGGGATCCGATGTATCCTGGTCATTGACTTTAAACGTATTTGGTAAGGAAGTATTCTTCTTGCGGTTCATAAGGTCGTTCAAGACCTTCCACGTGCCTTTGATATCACTATTGCACTGATTAAATTTTTTCTCATAATATAATTTCTTGGCTAATTTTAATGTATGATTCAATTTGTTTCTATACTGCTTGTATTGACGAATGATTTCAGTTTTATTTGCTTTCTTATGTAGTCTATAGAGTCTATTTTTTTCGCGAATTGAGTTCAGAATGGATCGAGTTATCCATGGCTTCTTAATATATACTTTTGCAGAAGTTGACGACACCATAGGAAAACATTCATTGTATACAGAAAGGAATTTGTTAGAAAATGATTCAAAAGCATTATTAACATCGTCGGATTCATTAGTGACCTCACTCCAATCTATGGTCTTAACTTTCTGTTCGAAATTTATTTTATTTTCCTCATTAAATATTCTATATGTTTAAGAATGTGAAACAGGAGATACGAAGTCTAATGCCCTATTTATATGAAAGACTGGGAAATGATCGGTTATGTCAGTAAGTAGTATTCCAGACAACAAACTATCCTCATGAAAATTTTGATAAACATTGTCAATTAAAGTTGCTGACCGAGATTTTACCCTAGTCGGCTTTGTTATCTTTGGAAAAAAATAATACGATTTTAGTAATTCACTAAAATTTTTAGAAGGACCATGCGTATCTGTCTTGAATAAATCAATGTTGAAATCACCCATAAGTATGCATTTTTTATTTTCAAGTTTTAATTTGTCCAAAAGAGATTTTAGGCTATTGTTAAAAATTACTACATTTTTTCCTGGTGGTCTGTAGATAATACCAACTGTATACGATTGCTTTCCCATGTCAAGTTGAACGAATAATGATTCATACTCTCCATCATTTTCACGATTTGAAGCTTCTTCAATAATGGTACAATTTGTTATGGTATCCTTCACATATAATATTAACCCGCCACCCTTTTTCTTAGATCTGGAGGAACAAAAAGGCCGATAGCCGGGAATATCAAATAAATTTTCAGTCGAGGGATTAAGCCAGCTTTCGGAGATTCCAATAACAGAAAAATTAAAATTCAAACTGCAACACAAAGCTAGGATTTCTGAATAATGTTTATGTAGGCTTCTGGCATTAAAATGTATAACAGAAAGGGACTGGTTTTCGGTAATGCCGTTTGATCTAATACTAGATGTGAAAGATTGTTCTATATAATATTTGGATTCATGAGAGTTAATATCATTCCAGTATGCCTTCTCATACTGATTGTCTTCAGTTACGTAAATGTCCGCATCATCATTGTTAAGCTGCAATGGATTGAAACACATATCATCAATTGCGTCTATAAACGAATATTCAAAATCACTATGTAAAGATGTTTCTCTAGGAGAATCAATTTCGGTCAAGAAGAAAGGTAGCTGAGACATTAGATTTGGGCGAACACCCTCATCGTTAATATGTTCAGCCATAAGGTAAGACGTTTTGTATATGTAAACAAATGTAATCGGTTAGAAAGGAAATGTCTGTGGAAGTTGGAAAAATTACATAAAAATAGAAATAATTCAAAGTAAATAACAGCATGTGAGTCTCAAAACTTTAAGCTGGTGTGTGTTGGCACTCTCCTGTACTTCAATAATGTCTCACTAAATCGAAAAATATGTATAATTTCTATATTTTCTTATGTATACATAATATATACATATATAATTATCATTGCATAATGCATGGATTATCCAAATAAAAATAGTGCACATTGATCTTGGTCACAGCAAAAGTTTTGTACTCGTTAGAATGATCGATGTGTAACACTAAACAAGAACACAAATATTGGTAGAACACGCTGATCTTGAACACAGCAATAGTTTTGGACTCCTTCATAATGATCCACTTGTGACAAGATCGCTGCTATTGTTCATTCAGAATGATCGGTGTATAACACGATACGGAATATTGATCTTGGACATAGCAATAATTTGGTGCTCGTTCAGAATGATCAATGTATTACAAAATCACAAATATTGATGATACACGTTGATCATGAACATAGCAATCGATTTATACTCATTGGGAAAGATCGATGGGTACCAGGATCACAAATATTGATAATACACATAGATCTAAAAACTGTATTAGTTTGAACTCATTCAGAATGAATGACAGTCCATCACTGGCTATTCCCTTGAAATATAGGCAGCATACATTTCAACTGTCACATAACATATTCTCTGCTTCACAGATTTGTTTTATGTGACATGGGGTGCCAGGTCAGACACAGGAGCCCCAGCCGTGGCAGCCGGAGCCCCCCTGCCCCCCAATGGCAAACCTCTGGGGAAACTATCCACTGATGATCTCAAATCTGTTGTGGAGAAAGGACTGAGAATATATAGTATGTGCCTCACTTATTGTTTGCTCTCACATGTATCTTTTGAATATAGTTAACCACCTTGACCTTTAGTATGAATTACCAGAGGTAGTAGTTGTCAAGCCACAAAACCTGATTATCCAATTATTATTATTATCAGGTAATTTTTTCCAAATTAACTTTTAACAGTCTACATTTTGGGCAGTGTCATTCAGCTTCACTATTTCTTCATTTCAAATTTGTTATTCAATGATGATGCATATTTTGTACTTGTATTGTGTATTCTCTGATCTGTGTATCTTTGATGTTTACAGGTCGAGAGAACCGTGAGCTGGACATTCTCATATTTAACGAGGTCCTAGACAATATTGCCAGAGTGGACCGTGTTCTCACTGTGCCTGGTGGATCTCTCTTGTTAGCGGGACGGAGCGGTGTCGGACGTCGTACAGCTGTCACCTTAGTGGCTCATATGCACCAGATGAAAGTGTTTACCCCTAAGACCTCTCGAGGATATGGGCTTAAACACTTCAAAAATGATCTGAAAGTGGTATGTGCACTACATTTTAACAATTATTTCTCGGTTGCACTTTCATTGTTATCCAGTTACCCTTGGGGTATTCAAATGGGAATAAGAAGTGTGAATGAAAACTTACATCTATTAGGAGTCTAACTGTTAGACGTAGATGAAACTAATCTATTTGAAGTGTGTGTATGTTACACAAAATTCAATTGGTCATTTTGATAAATTTTATCACCCTCTAAATTCTTTAAAATAACAAAGCAATAATTGAAATAATGAAGAAATAATTGACTATCTGCATGATTTTGGCCATTTTGTCAACTTCTCTGTTCTAATAAATTTGATCACCCAATGATTTTATGATGTGAAATTTGACTTCCTGTGAGGACTGTCCAGAAAAATGTACATGGCGGAACAGAAGACACTTTTATAATATAATTTTTGGTCATCTTGCTCAGTTAAGAAATGGAAATTAGGTGACAGCATTTTTTTCTGGTATAGCTCTGATTGACTGTACCCTTACCAATATTTGCTGTGTAATCTGTGGTCAGGTGATGCAGGAGAGTGGTATAGAAGGGGAACAGGTGGTCCTTCTCTTAGAGGATCATCAATTTGTGGAACCTCAATTCCTGGAGCTTATTAACAGCCTGCTGTCAGCAGGAGAGGTGGCTGGACTGTACACCCCTGAGGAACTGGAACCACTCCTCGCCCCACTACGAGACATGGCCTCGGAGGCAGGATTCAGAGGAACTCTCATCAATTACTTCGCTTCACGTATGTTGTCTTATCAAATTCATATGAGCATATATTTATTAGCACATTTGAATACGCATGTTTTGGGTTACAGTCTAGTGCCCAAGAAATTGGAACTCTTCTGCGTGGGGAGATTAATTCAGTCCATACATAGAAATTTTGGTAAGACCAGAATGTCAGTCAGGCTATCAAAATTTATAATCCTGTATTATTGGTTTCAGTTCTGTCACAACGATGTACTGGATTTGGACCAGTGTGCATATCTCTTCATTTATATACTCTATTTATTGTACAAGTTTAATAATTATGATCACCAGGAAAGTTTTTCCATCACTTTCTCATCAGTCTGACCCAACCATAGATCACGTGAGACAGCTATTCGTCACTTCATAGATGGAGAGTTCCATCTCTAAACTTGCGTATTGGTGCAGTTAAAACTTATAAGCTATCAACTTTAATATACATTCATTTAGCTTTGAGTGTTTGATATTAGAGCATATGAACAAATATTACTAAATTACATCTCGTGATAAGCATGAACAGATGGAAAGAGAAGGGTGATTGAGTGAGTAGGATTTACCGTCGTTTTTAACATTTTTTCTGTCATATCACGATGGTGCCTACATGTGCCAGAACACTAGTCAGAGTGTTCACAGTTCCTATTATCCTGGACACTGATCAGCCCAGCCAGTACAGAACTAGCTTTGACAGGAATTTTTTTTAATAGATTTGATTGAGGATTGTCGATAACGATTGATTTGTGATGTAATATATAGATTGATGTTGTTCATCACTATATAGTTATAATATTGCTGAACACAATGTTAAATAAAATTCTCTCTCTCTCTGGTGTCACTTCAACACAGCTACTGTATACTGGATGTTGTACACTGTCATTGTAGGGGTTCAGACTAACCTGCATATAGCCCTGGTCATGGACTGTACTCATTCCAAGTTCACTGTGAACTGTGAGAGTAATCCTGCCTTCTTCAAACAGTGTGCTGTACAGTGGTTGGATGGATGGAGCAGGGACAGCATGGTTAAGGTCAGTCACTCGTATCTGTTGATAAACAGGTCCCCAATATTAAGAGATTTAACCCTTTGTAAGTAATTTCAAAGGAATATGCTATGCCTATGGCGAGCCAAAGTGCCTTTTATTCAAGAATTTCCGATATCGGAAATTGAATTCCCGATATCGGAATTGACATTTCCGATATCGGAATTAAAATTTCCGATATTGGAAATTCATGTCCTTCAAAGTCTGATATCGGAAATTGAATTCTTGATATCGAAAATTGCAAGAATTTTGGATATCGGAAATTGAATTTCTGATATCAAGAATTGCAATTTCCGATATCGGAAATTCAGAGACAATTCCTGATATTGGAAATTCTATTCCCGATATCGGAAATTGTCACTGAATTTCCGATATTGGAAATTGCAAGGTTGGTTTTTCGTAAAACTTCCAGAGCTTTCATTTCCGATGTTGGGAATTGTCACTGAATTTCCGATATGGGAAATTCTAATTTCCGATATTCCTATATCGGAAATAGATTTGGCTTGCCATACATGCCTGTATACAGCGGTCCCAGTATATACGCATGTTTTGGGTTACAGTACAGTGCCAAACAAAATTGGAACTCTTCGGTGTGGGGAAATTTATTTAATCCATACACAGAGGTTTTGGTAGGACCAGAATGCCAGTCATATCAAGATGTATGATCCTGTAGTACTGGTTATAATTTGGGGCACAAATGTACTAGATTTGGATGAGTTTGTCTTCTTATAAACTAAATATAGCATACTAGTTTCATAATTATGAACAAGAGGAAAGCTTTTCCACCACTTCCTAGTCAGTCTGGCCCTACCATATAGGTCATGTGAGACAGCTATTTGTGACTTAACACAAGAAGAGTTCCACTGTTTTCACTATCTAAAGACTTGGCTGTTCATTGTTACTTTGACTCTTTGTACCCAGGTGCCTCAGCTCCTTCTCACCAGACCCCCCAAGATTGAGGGAGGCCAGATTGGAGAACAGAAACAACGCCAACGTAAACTGTCCGGGGGACCAGAGCTGCTGAAGAACTTTCTCCAGGTGCATGAGTCGTGCGGCCTCCTCGGAGCCACGCCACGTCGTTACATGACATTCCTTACCACATATCTCAATGTGTATAACAGTAAAAAGTCTGGAGTGGAACTCAAACAGCGCCATCTACAGGTGAGACTGTCATTGTTGGTGTATGATCTCCTCTTGAGTTACCATACCTCAGTGTATAAAACCTAGTAACATAACAGTAACTCAGTCTTCAGTTCTGCAAATTAATGTCCACAGCTGCTCGCTACAAGGACTGCTGAGCTCAGGTTACCCCGATGTATCCTGTGGTGGCAATTTTAATTGAGACACTTTAATAATTTGAGATGTTGTGTGGTGCCTTGCAGTACACCTCACCATGGAGTATGATGATGTACAATGTACATTATGGTCATGGTTTTCCTTATTGTTTTCCATGTCTTTTTTGTCCAGGCTGGTGTATCCAAGCTGAATGAGGCCAAACAGCTGGTGGATGAGTTGAAGAGGAAGGCAGCTGAGGAGAGTATTCTGTTAGCAGAGAAACAGTCTGAGGCTGATGCTGCTCTTCGTGAAATCACCGTCAGCATGCAGGTCAGTACAACAGGATGAACAGCTTAGACATGCTAGAAGTCCTGTCTAATAGCCTAACTTTAGGCCATAAAAAGTTAATTAATTGTTTCTCAAGTGGCGCCGCATCCTCGATTTCTCTCCCGCTGGGCACTTTTTTTTCACTTTTTGAAAAAAAAAAAAAAAATCCGCCGCATCCCTGGCATACTGTCCGCTCCCATTCTTTTTATTGCATGTGTAAATGTGCTTGTAAACTGTGTTTATTCGTTGTAATGTCTATTCGTTTCCCAAAAATGGTGTTTTACTATGTTTGTGAAAAAGAAAAATGCTTTAATACGTACAGATGTCATCGCCATGATCGTATCGATCACAAAATAGTTTACAACCGGCAGTTGCGCGAACTCGTTCCAGTTTCAAACCAAACTGCGCATATACAAAAATCAGACCTGAATATAAGCGGAAGCGGATTGCCGTATGTTTTTATTATGTAAATTTCGCTTCTCCGTTATCGTAATTTTATAAATAGCGAATAGTATATTTATCATAACATTATTTATTAAAATCTTCGTCATAAATTGTGCACATTTCAACACGAAAGGCTGTAAATTAAAGAAATATTTTCATCCTAGTCTCCGGTTCCAGCGTCGGTTATGCTTTTCATTATGCTCTTTGCCTAGTTTAAACAATTCATCGGAAATGGGTCCAATGAAATGAAATTTGTGATTGTATTTTTACCGCATTTTTTATCCGTTTTCACAATGCTGGTTTCAGCATACATTGCTGAATGTCGAGAACGTGGGGCGGTTAACATGCTGAAGGACTGGACAATTATACAGGTTAGCCCAAGTGCCACCGTGATCGAGGTCCTGAACGAGGTGACCGGTATCACCCGATGCCCAGATTTCGACGACGCGATATCGTGTACAATTGGAAAATCTAAGCAGGACGGAGATTCCATCCCGCTTCAGGCCACAATCGGAGAAGCAGTTGATTTTAAACATATATGGTCTTCCCGGCTTGTAAAAAAAAAAAAAAAAAAGATAAAAAACCGCCCGCATCCTTCCTTGAAAAAAAAATAAAAAATAAAAAAAAAAAACGCCCGCCCGCTCCTGAAAAAAAAACCCCACTTGAGAAACAATTAATTAACTTTTTATGGCCTTAGACACCTAAATTAATACTTCAACTTTGATATGCAGCGCAGCATATTTATTGTCAATCTGTGAGGGTTATGTAATATATGGATGGAATTGGGCAATTTGTATCAATGATTGATGTATCTCTTCCCGCCCCCTCCCCCCCCCCAAAAAAAACTATAAAAAAAATGAGAAGTGGATTTGTTGGGAAATATTACCTAGTGTGGCCGTTAAATCATTGAATGGGATACCCTCTATTTCCCGTCTTAAATTGCTCTTCAAAATCAGTCATTTTGTTCATTGATCAAGAAATGCACCTGAAGTGCATGCTCGTGTGCTACAGTGAAAATAATTAATTTCATTATAAATTGTGTGGGTTTGCAGAATGCTAGTGAGCAGAAGCAGGAGATGGAGGTACTAAAGGGACAGGCTGCTGAGGAGAATGTCAAACTGGAGAAGAGGAAGCGTGCTATAGATGCTGAGCTGGCCGAGGTTGAACCCCTGGTCCAGCAGGCCAAGACCGCCATTGGAAGTATCAAGTCGGAGTCCCTCTCCGAGATCCGAGCATTACGAGCCCCACCAGATGTTATCCGAGATATTCTGGAGGGCGTACTGAGACTCATGGGTATTTTTGACACCTCCTGGGTCAGCATGAAGAGGTATATTTATCATTCAATGTCTCTAGAGTGTCTCTAGAATGTCTCTAGAGTGTCTTCTCTTGTATAATCAGAGTAATTTGTATAATCAGCAGGAAGAATTATATCTATCATTCAATGTCTCTAGAGTGTCTTCTCTTGTATAATCAGAGTAATTTGTAGCGTTAGATGACTTTTCATAGGTCGGTGTGTGGGATAATATTTTCATCCATATTGCCAGAACAAATATAGCTATAGGTTCATCAAATTTGTATCACACATGTGTATGGTCATAGAGCAGAAGCCTATCGAAGATGAACAAGATTGACTCATTTATTCTGGGTCATGATAGGTCCATTTGTCACCAATTGCCTGTAACCATCATATGTCAAGATTGAATATGTCTGAGTTCACATCACATTTATAGCACACATGTATATGTCCATGGAGTAGAAATCAACAAAAAATTAGCTCCTTTTGTTCGGGTCACCAGGTCAAAATATCTACAATTTGAAAAAATATACACCCATATTTTCACAGTGTTCATAGGTCAAAGTACACTTGTCCTTCATTATTGTACTGCAGTTGAAGAACACAAACTATGGTCCACAATGTATGCAAGCTAGACCCAGGCTTACCAAACTTATACCATACACACACCTGATCAGCCTATCTAAGACCAGTTTAAGGGCCTCAGTCCTGAGTGTGAAAAGTAATAGGACACAAACATCATGATACTCGTGACATGACTGAAATATTGTTGAAAATGAATCATAGTCATACTCACTCATGATTGATACCGATGACCTTGTCCTGATTTAACAAGATCATTGATTCGAGGTACATGACATCAGATTACAATACTGTCCCTTAACCAGTACTCTTTGTCATTCAATTACTCTCAAGGCTGAGGGACTCTCAGGGCATTGTGCAGTTCATGTTGTTTCTGCTCAAGTGTTCAAATTATTGAAACGTATGCATGTTTGTAATTTTTCATGTTAAATCATGTGAATCTTTGTTGTAGCTTTCTGGCCAAGAGAGGAGTAAAAGAAGATATCCAGACATTTGATGCTCGGAGGATATCTCCTGATGTCAGGAAAAGTGTTGAGGACCTTCTAAGGACTCATAAGGCATCATTTGAGCCTCATGTAAGATCAAAATTATTATATCAAATTTGAATATGTCCCCCTTGTTTAACCCAGTATATGTTAACTTACAAGTGCAATTAATTTTAGAATAATATGGGCATTACACAAAATTAGTGTCTGAAAAAATTGAAAAAACCGGGAGAAGTGCATTATTGTGTTAATTACGTTGTCCTATCATAATAGACAGAGAAGACTCTCAAAAATGTTCTTGGAGATAGCAATGAGATTAATTGGAATAATAACAGTGATATTGATCACTGTGCATAATCTCATAGAGGATATGAAGCAACTAATCGGGGACTTGCACAATACAGGCAGTGGATGAAACAAAAGTTTCAACCCTGGACATTGATTGGCCCACTGGGTCAGAAAGGTTTAAAATGGACAAAACAGAAGTGGTAATCATGTCAGTGGATTGGCTGCATTGTTTTGTGCAAGTTCAGTCCTCCATTATGCTATTCCTATTGAGTACTTCTTGATGTTATCCTGTGACTTACCAGAATTGAATGTGAGGAACTTTCCTAATAATGATTTGATCTGTGTAATACTAGATAAAGTAGGATAGATTCACAACATGTATGCAATTTATTTTCAGAATGCCAAGAGAGCATCTGTTGCGGCAGCCCCTCTGGCATCTTGGGTGACGGCTAACTTGAAATATTCCTATGTCCTAGAGAAGATTGAACCCCTAGAGAGGGAACAGGCTGACCTTCTAAAGTATGGCACTCCATATTAATACCATATCATGTTTCAATCAACATCATAGTGTGGAATTAGAGAATGTAATTAAATCAAGGTCAAATCAAGGTTTTAATGCATTTTATCACATCAGAATATCACATTGCCTTCCAAATTCAGCTGCAGATTTGTACACACATTGCTCAAAATTTTTGCTTATGTTGTCTGTTTGTCTATTTTAGTGATCGGGAATTGTCAAAGAAAATTAATCCGTTTTTCATGCAATATTTTCTCTCAGAAATCTTCAGAAGGCAGAGTCTAGAATGGAAAAACTGAGTCGTGCCCTCAATGAAGTGGATGAAAAGGTTGCTCAACTCCGAAACCGGTTTGAGAAACTGACTAAAGAGGCAGCGGAACTCAAGATTAAACTGGACAAGGAGAATGAAACGATCATGGCTGCCGAGACACTGGTCACAAAGCTGGATGGAGAATACCAAAGATGGAGCAGCCAGGTATGTGGAGAGTGTACTCCTGAAATAATCAATCCAGCTTTTATAATTGAAAATATTTCTTTCAAGTTTCACTGGAAATGCAAAGCGCAGGAATTTAAAAACTTTAAAAAGTTACAAAAGACTTGAAAATGGAAATGTGTGTTTCCTCACTTGGTTTCTCAGCCCCATTAAAGGTGAAATGCAAAGGTTTTCATATTTCCCTATTTATATTCTTCGCGGGCTAGTTAATGATGGAAATATCAGCCCAAATACTCTGTTTGGTTTTATTTGAAGTATTTTGTCCCCTGGTAGCTTTTGAAAAGTGCTTCAAAATTGGCATCTCAAGCCCGGCCGATTTCAGAAATGAAATCCGTATCGCTTATCTGCCCTTGTTTGACGTTCGTTTGTGACATCACATCAGACCATCTGGCCGGGTGTCAATACTTGTAACGTTCAGTCTCCGGGCGGCTGGTCTGACGTGACGTCACAATCAAGGAAAGATAAGCGATGACGTTTTGCAAATCTGAATTCAGCTGTGCTAGCGGTACCAATTATTAAAAAGATTCTGGCAAACAAGATAATTCAAAATAAACCAAGTAAAGTAGATAGACTGGTGTTTCTATCATTATTCAATCTATATAAAATGTGAAAAGGAGAATCTAAAAACCTTTGCATTTCACCTTTAAGAGATTTGATGAAGACTGATTGGGCCAATGTCAGGGTGATGTGACTGGGTGAAGTATCAGTATCAGCATGGCACTTTGATAAACATTCCGACCGCTTTCTCACATGTAGGCACATGATATGACCGAATAGTGTTGAAAGCGATGTTAAATTGTCGAAAGTGATGCTATTCCTATTCACTCGCTCGCTCACTTATGACTCGCACTGAAACTTCCCCAAATATATCTTCCCCAGGTGGGAGAACTGAACACAGAGTTGCAAGAGTTACCCAAAAGAGCCTTGCTAGCCGCAGCTTTCATCACTTACTTGTCCTCGGCACCAGAAGATGTGCGACGACAGAACCTTGCAGAGTGGCAAGAAACCGTGGGCGTGTCCGGGTTTGATGTGCGTCGCTTCCTCAGCACAGAGAGTGAACAGCTGACATGGAAGGCAGAAGGACTGCCATCAGATGACCTCTCCATGGAAAACGCGTTAGTCATTCTACAGGTGAGGGTTGTTGTACTCTTCAAGCCTGGTGAACATGCTGAAGTAAGACATATATATATTATACACAGGATAATGTAAGTACGAAAATGATTATATGACAAATTTCTGGTTTTTAATATAATAGGGTTATAGGGGTAGAGGTATTTCCACGCACATCCACAAGGTGACACCACTGTCAGTCATTGCTCCGGAAAAGTAGTGGTGGTAGTAATGGTTCACTGACACTTTGACATCATACAATCATCATTGTGACCTTGTCCCTCGTTGAATCTGGAATGTTGGCTATTTATGCCATTTGCCTGAAAGTGGCATGATTTGGTAGATGTGACCAACTCTCCTATTGTGGTGTGGTATCCTGTCAGGTCACATTACTGTTACTGTGATTCTAATGTAATTCTCATGGTATAGAAATTTGTTAGAGGAGGCCACACAGGAATGGGTTCTTCAGTTTTTCACCATTTATATGTATTCAGTCTATCCTTCTATTTGTAATGATCCGATGAACATTTATATGAAACATAACACCTCTATATAACCTGGCATTAATATTATATAATACAACAATGCATAATACACAATAGATATATAGATAAGTACTTTGCCTGCATGTATCCGCTTTGTTTTGTTCAGTTTTGAGAATGCATGTCTATTATATAAACTTTATTAGTCTTTTGATACAGTGACTTGTATATACTCTATGCATGATAATCCCTAGTTGACCATATCAGTGTTATTAACATTTGTAATTCATGCTGTAGCTTTATGTCCTGTTCATAGTCGTTATATGTATATGTCACTCATGTCATTTCCATAGATTAATAATTTACCAGTTGGGGTAAGACATTTTGAATACTTAGAGATACTTTTCATGGCAGTTGCAATGCACCATTTGTTTTATAAAAAAATGTCACCAACAGTCACAAATTGCAATCCAATTTGGGTGTTTCCCTCTTCCCATTGTCGTCTTGTGTAATGGTAATTGTTCACTTACACCTATGATCCCTACATAATGCTATTTACAAATTTCATTGAAAATTTCCCATCACAACTTTATTATTTTGTGAATTGAAGTGTTACTGGAATAACTTTAGGCCAAACAACTTTCTAAAAGAAACCTGATATATTTCCCCTCTATTCAAAATTATGACCAAGGTTGAATAGAATAAATCTCTTGCTTCATACACAGTCACGTTTTTGAAGAAAAAAAAAAAGTTACCAGGGAGGGAGGTTTTTTTTTAAATCTTTTTTTTTTTTCTTCTTCTATCGCACAGACCCAATATATCCATCTTTAATGGCAAAGCGATACAGTACTTGAATACAATTAGCATGAAAAACAATGTTCTTTGAGTTACTTGAACAGTTAGTCTTCAACTCTTTGTGTCAATGTCCAAGAAGATTATTTTGGCAAAACTTTAAGACAAAAATGTGTAAAAATGAAAACAAAAAACTTGTCAAAAAGAAAAGAAGGAATTATTTTACATTTTTTTCTTTGCTTTGGGTGATAAAAAGGGTTTATTCGGTGATAAAACAATCACACAGTGATAAAACAATCACACGGTGATAAAACAATCACACTGTGATGCTTGTGAAGTTAGAAATTCATTTTATTCACCATACCATGGTCATGTATGTCATGTGTGCTTTATGTTTGCCTACACACTACAGTGCTAGTAGTACCAGATACCAGATAGTCCGGTTTGTGTTCACACGATTTTCACTGTGAAGGTGCTGTCATTCTTCAGACAGACTCTCTCTTTCTCTCTCTCTCTCTCTACACCCTCCTCCTCCCAATTTACATTACATTTACTTGTTTTTTGATCCGGTATGTGGTCAATGAACCAATCTGGTAATTTTCACAGAGTTATATTTCTTAGAGTAATAATACTGAAACCACTGACCACTGATTGAAGATTGATAAACATATCAACTGGTGAAATACATGGAATAAAATAATTATCAGAATGTGGCACCTGGTATCCCAGCTGGTGCCTATGAATAGTAATTACCCAGTTGTAGAGGTACAAGATGGACAGAAAGATTAGTCCTCCAAGAACAAGACCTGTTGTAGTTGATTTTACTGAGGCATGCTGGCTTCCATTTAGCAGACATTAGATTCTTAGGATTTATCCTTTGTCAGAGTTTGTAATCTGCTAAGCTGTCCTAACACCCTCTGACTGCACTGTGCAGAAAAATGCAGCACACATGCACATTCAGTCTGTATCGATTTTTATGGACACAGGGAGCATGTATCTGCATATGAGAGAGATTGGAAATGCATCCAGTAAATCTTGTGAAAGAATTAAGAAGATGTATGCTAACTTATTACACAAGAACACATGATACAACATTCTTGTTTAGCTGAGGCATGCTGAACCCACTCTGCTCCATTTACAAGTGGGCAATGCTGACTGGCCAAGAGCCATGTACAAAAAACTGAGTACCACGATATCAACCACAGTGCAATCAGAGGGTATATCTGACAGCAGGAGGTATGCAGTCGAAACCATAAGAATGATCCTTATAGATTGAAGAATTTTCAGGAATTGTCCATAGCAATTTACTAATATTTGCCTTATTAACATGCAAAATGAAATTTGCTGGCACTTTTCTTCACAATCTGTTCTGCCTGTTTTGTGTCAAACCTGACATGCCTGGTACCAAATGTATAATGTGATTATAACTTAATTTATGATCTGTACTAATCAAAAACATTGTACATACTATAGCTTACGGTAATTCCTCTAATAAATCGATCACCGGAAGTGATATTTGAGGTGATAAAACAGTGGGGTGATCAATTTATTGCAAATCAGGTAAACCCGAAAGTCATGAAGAATAAAAAGAACCAGCAAAGGTCCAGTTTCCAACATTGCAATTGTTTCTAATTTACGCAGACGATTTTATTGGAAAAAAAACATTCTTTAGATCCAGTTTGTGATGTTTGTAAAATAAACTAGAGAATCTGAGAACACTGGAATCCCGTCTGTGGCGATAGGTGAAGAGTGGAAATTTATTCCTCACCGCCAGCTCATCTCTGCACTGCTGCCATGCTTGTAGACAATCTCCTGGCTTCGATTGCATATACCTTTCGTCTAAACGGCTGCAGGAATGATCTCTGCCCCACCGTAATAAAAATGTAGAACGGAAGGAACAGTTCGTATGATTCGATGATATTCCATTGGTTTGGCGTTTTGATTGGCATGGATCACCAGCGCGTGATGGATAATACATGAATGAAAGAACGTACCGGTTCTATTTTCAGGTTGTAGTCATAGATACCTACCCCTCCCATCCACGTCATTTTTTCAATGAAAAGTCCGCCATTGTGTTGCTAAGCCGCGTCACAGCTCTGTAAATTTTGTAAAACTGCTCTATCCAAAAAGAGTTCGTTTGCATTTGTCTTGATATAATACCGTACTGATGTTATTCATGACATAATTGAAATATATAATGGCATGGTTGACATAATTGCATAGTTAGAAACTAAATTATGTGACATGTTTCGCGTAATACACCGCGCGCATAATAATGTAACAGCTCATTACATTTTTGTTGCCTGTGGGTGAGATTAGATTTGGAGCTGTTTGTAAAAAGCGGAAAACGGATCGCGGCTTGGTGAATGGCTTGTAGAGGCAACAGTCGAGAACTTGCTTTCACTAATTCATCTAACATGGTCACTAAGGTTCCCGATCTAGTTGATCAGCTGTTTTTAGCTTAGAGGTTTGACTTCGTTGACAACAACAACAACACTTAGGAAAATGAGTTTTTGTGGAAATTTTTAGTATTTCACTTCTAAATTGTATACTTTTTAGTTTTCTACGATCAGTTTTCATTATTTGAGATATTCATACCACCGTTACAGTAGTAAAACTCGATGGCTATGAATCCCTAGTCAACACGTGCACATCAGCATTGCATGTGATGACATTTTTATCCCATCGGCATATATGCCGGATGGGATCATGTCGTCATGCTGTCCGGCTGGCTGGCTGGCTGGATGGATGGATGGCTGGCTGGCTGGCTGGCTGGCTAGCTGGATGAACGACGTGACCGCTCTTAAAGGTGAATCGTTCCAGCTAGAGCCTTCAAATTTGGTATACTGCATTGCTGGGTGGTAAAGTACAAGCCTATTGAAATTGGGCACATTTAGTTGATTTTGTGGTTTCCATGGCAACATAACAAAAAATATCCATATAACGACGTGACCGCTCTAAAAGGTGAACCGTTGGAGCTGGAGACTTCAAATTTAGTATACGGCATTGTTGGGTGGTAAAGCACAAGCCTATTGAAATTGGGCACATTTAGTTGATTTTTGAGGTTTCCATGGCAACATAACGAAAAATATCCACATGGTGACGTGACCGCTCTCAAAGGTGAACCGTTGCAGCTAGAGGCTTCAAATTTGGTATACTGCATTGTTGGATGGTAAAGCACAGGCCTATTGAAATTGGGCACATTTAGTTGATTTTTGTGGTTTCCATGGCAACATAACGAAAAATATCCATATAACGACGTGACCGCTCTAAAAGTGAACCGTTGGAGCTGGAGACTTCAAATTTAGTATATGGCATTGTTGGGTGGTAAAGCACAAGCCTATTGAAATTGGGCACATTTAGTTGATTTTTGAGGTTTCCATGGCAACATAACGAAAAATATCCACATGGTGACGTGACCGCTCTCAAAGGTGAACCGTTGCAGCTAGAGACTTCAAATTTGGTATACTGCATTGTTGGGTGGTAAAGCACAGGCCTATTGAAATTGGGCACATTTAATTGATTTTTGTGGTTTCCATGGCAACATAACGAAAAATATCCATATAACGACGTGACCGCTCTAAAAGGTGAACCGTTGGAGCTGGAGACTTCAAATTTAGTATATGGCATTGTTGGGTGGTAAAGCACAAGCCTATTGAAATTGGGCGCATTTAGTTGATTTTTGTGGTTTCCATGGCAACATAACGAAAAATATCCACATGGTGACGCGACCGCTCTCAAAGGTGAACCGTTGGAGCTAGAGACTTCAAATTTGGTATACGGCATTGTTGGGTGGTAAAGCACAAGCCTATTGATATTGGGGACATTTTGGTGGTTTTTGTGGTTTCCATGGCAACATAACGAAAAATACCCACATTACGACGTGAATGCTCTAAAAGACGAACCGTTGCAGCTGGAGACTTCAAACTTGGTATACAGCATTGTTGCATGGTAAAGCACAAGCCTATTGAAATTGGGAACATTTTGGTGGTTTTTGTGGTTTCCATGGCAACATAACGAAAAATATCCACATTACGATGTGAATGCTCTAAAAGCCGAACTGTTGCAGCTGGAGACTTCAAATTTGGTATACAGCATTGCTGCATGGTAAAGCACAAGCCTATTGAAATTGGGGACATTTTGTTGATTTTTGTGGTTTCCATGGCAATATAACGAAAAATATCCACATGACGACGTGAACATTCTAAAAGCCGAACTATTGCAGCTAGAGACTTCAAATTTGGTATACAGGAATGTTGGGTGGTAAAGCACAAGGCTATTGAAATTAGGCGCATTTAGTTGATTTTTGTGGTTTCCATGGCAACATAACGAAAAATATCCACATAATGATGTGACCGCTCTCAAAGGTAAACTGTTGCAGCTAGAGACTTCAAATTTGGTATACGGCATTGTTGGGTGGTAAAGCACAAGCTTATTGAAATTGGGGACATTTTGGTGGTTTTTGTGGTTTCCATGGCAACATAACGAAAAATACCCACATTACGACGTGACTGCTCTAAAAGACGAACCGTTGCAGCTGGAGACTTCAAACTTGGTATACAGCATTGTTGCATGATAAAGCACAAGCCTATTGAAATTGGGAACATTTTGGTGGTTTTTGTGGTTTCCATGGCAACATAACAAAAAATATCCACATTACGACGTGAATGCTCTAAAAGCCGAACCGTTGCAGCTGGAGACTTCAAATTTGGTATACAGCATTGCTGCATGGTAAAGCACAAGCCTATTGAAATTGGGGACATTTTGTTGATTTTTGTGGTTTCCATGGCAACATAACGAAAAATATCCACATGACGACGTGAACGTTCTAAAAGCCGAACTGTTGCAGCTAGAGACTTCAAATTTGGTATACAGTAATGTTGGGTGGTAAAGCACAAGGCTATTGAAATTGGGTAAATTTGTGGCGATTTTTGGGTCTGTGTAAAAGGGTGCCCGGACAAAAGCCCCACGAACAATTCAGTCGTACAAGAAGATGGTTTGATCTGAACACCAATGTTTGACTAACATCCCCCCCTCCCCCTCTAATTTCACAAGATAACGGACATGGACTAACTGAGTTCCAACAATCCGGAGTACCTTTGTACCTCAGTATCACATCCATGCACCCAATACCAAGGTTTGCAACAATTCCATCATCTGTATAATACACCTGGGCCTATCATACTATCGTACTATGCCTTTAACATTTTACATTAACCAACAATACATGTGAACATTTCCTTACACATAATTGAGAGCCACTTTAATGCTCCTCTTATCAGAGCGGGTGGTTGGTGGGTGCCCGCCCCTTTTATATCTAGTTGTCTCTAGCCAACTTTCTATACAAATAAACATGACTGTTTTTCCCCCAACTACTTCTGTTTCCCCTTATTGAATGCCCTTCATTTGTCTATACCGGAGATTCATATTGCTCATGTGAAAGGGACAGTAAGTTCACACTAGGCCGATGAGATCAAATGTGGCCGTGGCCTCTAGTTAATTATGACAAACGGGATCTACTAAAAATCGGGGGTGATTGAATTATTACAACTTCCAATCATATTTTTCTCCAAAAATCGTGGGTGATCGATTCCCAATAGGGTAATCGATTTATTAGAGGAATTACCTGGTATGTTATATCAAATCTGATCATATTTTGCTTCAGTAGATATTTTGCCTTTTCAGGAATTGTAGTAGTTTGTTTGTTTGTTTGTTTGCTTGCTTGATTAACTTTATGCTCCCCAGTGTTGTAGTTAAGGCTGCCGCGTAAGCGTGCAGCCTTATTGGATTGGCTTGGCTTGGTCTCATGGGGGCTAAAATCGCTTTGTCCGCAAGATTGCGAGAAAACAAAGCAGAGTTGGGGCTTACGGTCACAGGGCCAAATGTGGAGAAGACTTTGAACTGGAAATTCGTTATAATTTAATGGTGATTAGAACTAGCGAAAATGCGCTTTTCTTCATCGAAATACACTCTGTTGACGCCGATTTCGGGATAATGGCGGCCAAATCTCGGATCAACGAGATATGGCGTTACTTCGATAAATTCGAAATCTCCCATGATACTTAGCGCGGTAAACAAGGATTCTGAAAATGGCGGCGGGATTTCGTTTTGAAAGTCCAGCTCGATAATTGTTTTGTTTTTTTGCCGTTCACGGAATAAAATGAGCGAGACAGAGGAAGTAAAAGGTCAGGAAAGTTGGCAAATATGTATTTAATCCATACGAGCGCAGAACGGTATGCCACATTCCTTTCAAAGCTGGAATCTGTTCCGGGTTGGGCGGCCAAAATTTTGCGACAGCAACTTTCGGTTCGAGAGCTAATCCAGGTCCAGCCAGTTGAAAAATGAATTGAGGGAGTTTTATCAACATAAAAAAATAGAGCTATATATCTCTTCATAATATCCAAGAATAATAGGAAGCGATTCTTGATCGTTATTTGCTGAACGGAAGAGTCTTGTCACGATGTGTTTCCATTCATGTTGTAGTTGTAATTTAAGTCGTCAAAACATCGTGTCATCGATGACATTTCTGCCCATACATATCCTGATATTTCAGAGGTCTCATTAATGAAAATTTACTAGCATATCAGCGAATTTCAGGATATAAAAATGATCAGGAAAATAATACATAGAAATTACAGTTGACTGTACACCAAAGTCAAGTCGTCATCTAATTAGCTATAATTAGCTAATAAATGCTGAATTGAACTATGAATTAAGGGACAATGACTTTATTGTTTTTACCCCTCGGCAATTTTGACCTGGGGTATTGTCGCCATGAACGTACGTCCGTCCGTTACAGAATTATAGGCAAAACCGCTCTATTTGATACGGTACAGTGATCAAATTTTGGGAACTTATTTATCTATCTAAGTATAAGTCAGATGCCGGCCTTATGAATGGCGAAGTGTACGCAAATGGTTGCAAATAACCAGAAAAACTTGGAGAAAAAAATATTTTATTCATTTTTATAGCAGACAACAGCAACCTGGAACTGCAGGTCACACTTATTTGATAATATGCAAAACCAGTGAATATTTCAATAGGGAAGATGCTTCAAAACATTTATGAACTTTGTCAATGGTACAAAAGGTCCTATTTTAGGTCAAGATTTTCTTTAAAATTCGAGTTCAGTACCATGTTTATCATTTCATAATATCCAGTTTTTATAAAATATTATTACACATCATCCATGTAACCATTGTTTAAGCAATACATTGCATACGGTGCCCGAATCGTATGACAAAACTTTCCTCAACTTGAACTGCAGCGATACATTCATTATGTTTTTCCTCTATAACTGTCCCCTGAAGGGCTAAAGGGGGGAATATAGTATTGGGGTCCGTCCGTGTTTCCACACTGCAGATCATCATAAGAATAGGTCTCAGCTCCTCAGAGAGCTTGTCGTAAGAGACGACTAACTGGGGCACCCATGGAGAATAGGACCCTTCCTGTGTGGTTTCCGGGTGTGAAGAGGAATAGGAACCAAACATCGTGATATGACTGAAATAGGGTTGAAAGCGACGTTAAATCATATTCACTCACTCGCTCACCGCAAGATCTCTCTTGGGCTTGTTTTTAACGGTGATCCGCTAGACTCCGACAGTAACTTTTGAAAACCTGAACGGATCTTTTTCAAATTTTGTATGTGGTTAACTTGCCACAGGATCTCACTCGAGATTACTTTCCATGCTGAGTACTGAATGTTAAGGTTCCAAGCCAAATCAGTAGTTTCAATGTCGGTGGACTTCAAACGCTCTGCTTTTCATTAAAGTTTTCTATGAACCACCAAATAATAGTTTTAATTATTAAAGTATTGTACTTTGTACATTTTTTCCGGTTATGACTGACAAAGGTAAATAAAGCATTATACATAACACAGCACATGACCCAATTTTGTGAAACAGGAAAAACTATGTATTTTTGCAGATTACACTCAAACATCAAAGCCATAAAATGCACGCAGATAACGGCAGCCTTCCGAAGTCCACGAGTTCTAGTTTTTGTATGAATTCCTTCGAATTTGGCTTAATTTTTTCTTTGACCTGTGATACCACTTTGAATTCATTTATCTTGCATGATATTCATAAGAAGTAAAGTTGAGCTGATAATCTTGTATATATCTATGTATCCATTTATTAATCAAACCCTTAAATCTGCTTTTTATTCTAATCTGTCATGTATTTGTTGACCCTGGTGTCTATTCCTATTGACAGAACACCTTAAGACCATTTCTGGTTGATCCATCCGCTCGAGCCACAGAATGGCTCAAAACGCACCTGAAAGAGAACCGACTAGAAGTGATCAAACAACAGGTAAGCTAACCTATTCTCCACTCTTTAAGAATGCTTTACTGACACTGTCACATTGCTGGAAACTTTGGACTGAAAGTTTCAGTTGCAAAGATTTTATCACTGAATTCATTCCATTGCTGTGTCAGTCCAAGGGAGATCATTCCATGTAGCCCTGGGGGCCTTTGGGTGCACACCTCAGGTCATGGGATTGACCTGGAATGTCCTTGTGCACACCCCAGGTCATGGAAAGAATTAAGGGCCTCAGCTCCTCAGACATGTCAGAGAGCTTGCTATAAGAGACGACTAACTGGGGCACCCTTGGGATTTCTGTGTGTAAAATGGAATAGGATGGGTGTGAAAAGAGATAGGACCCAAATGTCAGGATATGACGGAAATATTCTTGTAAGTGACGGTCCATGTTATCCACTCACTCATTACATGTAATTAACTTTAAAAAATGTTGGATTCTGTATTTTGAAATTTGCCTGAGAGATGTCTCTAATATATGTTTACATTTCAGAAGACCAAGGGGCTACTGGGGATTGACCTGGGGTGTCGTGCACACTCCAGGTCATGGTAAGAATAGGCCTCGGCTCCCCAGAGATCTTGTCGTAAGAGGCGACTAACTGGGGCACCCGTGGGGTTCTCGGCTGTTAAAAGGAATAGGACCCTAGCCGCGTGGATTTCAGAGGTGTGAAAAGGAATAGGAACCTAAAGTTGTGATATGACAGAAAGCAACCTTAAATCATGCATATTTTCTCACTCACCCACTTGTATTTCAGGATTCTAACTTCACAACAGCCCTGGAGCTAGCTGTGAGGTTTGGTAAAACTCTGGTCATACAAGAGATGGATGGAATAGAACCTATTCTTTACCCATTGTTACGGGGGGATCTCACCTCCCAAGGTCAGTCCTTCTTTTCTTCATACACAATGGATTTTTGATAGAAATATCCCTTGTGGAACAGGGGATAGGTATAGATAAGTAATGACTTCATCCACTTTTCTCCATGTTGGGCTTTCATAGTAGCATTGTAATACTTCCACTACATATTACTCGCCAACAATGTTGAACATGATAACCACTGGCTTGATGATCAAGATGATCACTCTCGTCTCCACAATCAAAAGGATGTCAAATTTCTTGTATTCCCAGCTAATGGACAGATGTTGTACCACTGTACCACTGCTTATGGCAATTGGTAATTATTTCTCTTATAGGGTGGAACCTAAAACACATCTGAGAGCTGTATTTAATAGTTGAGGTCTTGCATGCCTGTGTGACTTATTCTGATGATGTGACATACTGTGATTTACCCCATACATCAGTAATATGCCACTGGCATGGTCTTTCATTTGCTAGATATTGTTGCTTCGAATATTACATTATTGCTTTTATATTTTCATGATACAGGCCCCAGATTTGTGGTTCAGATAGGAGAGAAGACAATAGATTATAATGAGGAGTTCAGATTGTTTATGACCACTCGTAATCCTAACCCAGAAATTCCACCAGATGCTGCTTCCATCGTGTCTGAGGTGAACTTCACCACCACCCGGGCTGGCCTCACTGGACAGGTAAAAACAACTTATATGAATTTACATGCTATGACTGGGCATATGGTTTAGAATGTTAGTTTTATAGCTGAGAGAATTTGAGATATTTTTGGAGCTGGTGTTCTATATGTTCTAGAAATGCTTTTAATAACTCTTTGGTCATCTATAGTCCCAGACCTAATTTAATAGCAAACAAGTCATTGATTCTTTGGAAAACTTCAACCAGTATAATCAAATTGGCTTGAAAAAGATGCAATAGATGTAGAGCCATTGACAACTCTTTGTTGACATGTATGCTAGTTATGCTATAACTATAACTATAATAGAAGTATAAGATACCTGTATGTGTTTATCTCCCTGTGTGCCAAACTCTGTTAACCCTTTCTGTTGTATGATTTCAGCTGCTGGCTACCACTATTCAACATGAGAAACCAGAGTTAGAAGTGAGGAAGACAGAACTTCTGAAACAGGAGGAAGATCTCAAGATACAACTGGCTCAACTGGAGGAATCTCTCCTTGAGGTCTGTACATCTCACAGCCTTGGATATCTGTACATCCCACAATCCTGGATATCTGTAAATCCCACTGCCCTGGATATCTGTACATCCCACAGCCCTGGATATCTGTACATCTCACAGCCCTGGATATCTGTATATTCCACAGCCAAGGATATCTGTACACCCCACCACCCTGGATATACATACAATTCCACAACCCTGGATATCTGTACATCTCCCAGCTCTGGATATTTGTACAGTCCACATCCCTGGATATGTGTACATCACAGAATGCTGGATATCTGTCCCACAGCCCTGGATATCTGTATATCCCGCAGACCTGTATATCTGTACATCCCACAGCCCTGGATATCTGTGCATCCCACAGCTCAGGATATCTGTACATCCCACAACCCTGGATATACATACATTCCACAATCCTGGATATCTGTACATCTCACAGCTCTGGATATTTGTACATCCCACATCCCTGGATATGTGTACTTCCCACAATCCTGGATATCTGTACGTCCCACAGCCCTGGAATCTGTATATCCCGCAGCCCTGGATATCTGTACATCCCACAGTCCAGGATATCTGTATATCCCACAGCCCGGAATGTCTGTACATCCCACAGTCCTGGATATCTGTACATCCCACAGCCCAGGATATCCGTAAATCCCACAGCCCGGGATATCTGTACATCCCACAGCCCAGGATATCTGTACACCCCACAGCCCAGGATATCTGTACACCCCACAACCATGGATAAATGTACATTCCACAACCCTGCACTGCCAAAAATAGCGTACTTAAAACAAGAAAAAAAAACTTGTTTTAAGTAGAAATTTACTTAAAATAAGTAAAAAATATCTTGGAGTGTGGTAAGAAAAAATATCTGGGTGTAAATTCTTAACTAAGAAAAATAATCTAAGTTTTTTATCTTAGTCAAGATAAAAAATCTTGTTCAATTATCTTAATTAAGACAATTCTTCTGATGATTTGTTTTTATTTTGTTCAACAAAATTTATCTAGTTCAAGAAAAAAAAATCTTATGGAAGTTAATTTTTCTTGTTAATAAAATCTTAATTAAGATTTTTTTAGAGTGTGGTAAGAAAAGATGTCTTGCCTAAGAATAAATTACTTACTTGAGAAAAGTTAACCAGATAAATTTACTTACTTAAGAAAACTTATCCAGATAAATTTACTTTGCTAAGAATTACACTATAGATAAGTAAACTTATATAAGAAAAACAACGACACAGAACTCCTAGATAAATTAACTTGCATAAGAAAAATAATCAGATAAAATTAACTAGAATAAAAAATATAAAAAAATAAGAAAACAGAACTTGCACAAGAACATTGCAGTTATTCGATTATCTTATTTAAAAAATATACAATCAAAGGTCATGTTGTTGCGTTTACATAGGCAGTTGGTATGGGTTGCGCTAGTAGGGTTGATTTTTCACTTATATGCAATGTCCTGAAAAGTACCAAACCTTTTTATATACTCTTTTCCACATATACTTTCTTTTGTAGCAAAAATATGATCAATTAACGTTTTTAACTAATGTTTTTTTTTTATATCAAATTACTGCCAAAAACTGAATATGAATGTTACAGTTAGCATATAAAAACATTATCAAAATAATGTCATGCAATTGAAGTGTGACTGAGTGAATAGAATTTAATGTCACTTTCAACCCATCATCATGCAATTGAAGGGCAAACGTCATATATGTAAAACAGATAAATAAAAAACTTATTTCAAATATTTTAAGGCCTTTGTTCTGGCATGCATCCTTAAAACCTCACCTTGACAAGTATTTCTTTCCATTTATAGCAGTAATACTAGAACATATTTGCATAAAATTTCTCGCCCATGTCGAAGTTGTATAATATGATAAGAGACTGATATAATTGAAACCATGTAAAACGGCCGAACACCAAAGATATGATGGATAATTCTCAAAATTTAGAAAATGCTTGTGGTGGAGAAAGTCCCAATGTTTAGTCACAGACAGGGTTGCAAGGTCTTGCAAGCTAAAGCATACAACCAAGTTCATATAAAAATATTCTTCCAAAGCTGAAGCAAAGAACTAGGGAATGAAGGAATCAATTCACTGCAAACCATGTAGAATCCAGATCCCAAATTTTATGCGAATACTCAAAAGTCTCAAAAGTTCCTGCCAGTCAAGATTGTCAGAGGCAAGCTGCCACTAATTTACATTTCAAAAACATGTTTCCTGAATAGACTGCAGTCACTGGCTTGATGCAATGACTTTGGTTTGCATGCCTAGCTGACAAGTATAACGAATATTCAACACCAAAATACTTGCTGTGCACATGGGAGGTCGAGTTTGTATCTTTGCTTTTTATACATATATTTTTTTGCGTTTGCTTCGAAATCAATGTAACAGTCTTAAACTTACTTTCTAATTGACTGTGTTCAGGTAGACAAAAATGAAGAAACAGATCTGCAGATCCACACTTTCACCAGCAGAAGTTAGTTTATGTTTCCCAGTTTGTTGTTGTTGTTGTTGTATATCTGTAAATCTAGCCCCAGCAGGGACCTAATGATACTGTCATTAGGTCCCACGTACATCCTAGCCACCATCGTCGTGTAGAAGCCCGAATCGTATAAACAATGATTTAGTTGTTCCTTACCATGCATTTTCCGATAAAACGTATCATGAACTAGTCCGAATCGTCCGAACAGCCAACATCTGTTGTCTTTTGGAGTGAGTTTCGCCGCCTTTTGTACCAATCGCCGCTGAAAATTTCAAACAGCTCCGCCATGTTTGTTTCCACGCCGGAGTGTAAACTGCGCAAACGGTGACCACAATAAACACCATACACGCCACCGTTTGCGCAGTTGACACTCCGGCGTGGAAACAAACATGGCGGAGCTGTTTGAAATTTTCAGCGGCGACTGGTACAAAAGGCGGCGAAACTCACTCCAAAAGACAACAGATGTTGGCCGTTCGGACGATTCGGACTAGTTCATGATACGTTTTATCGGAAAATGCATGGTAAGGAACAACTAAATCATTGTTTATACGATTCGGGCTTCTACACGACGATGGTGGCTAGGATGTACGTGGGACCTAATGACAGTATCATTAGGTCCCTGCTGGGGCTACTGTAAATCCACTCCCAAAGAAAGCAAATCTCATTTTTGACGTTTTCGCTCAGTTCATTGAACACATTGAACAACATACTACTCTCATCCACCTGTAGAATGATCCAATGAGAGGCGCATGCAGTTGAGTTTCCTCAATAAAGTACCTGGATACCAACTGTGCAAGAACATGAAATTTTCAGTTGAAAATGGCAGAATCAAATCCCTGAACCCATATGAAAACCATAACCGCACATGGAGGTGGACTTGCAGATAAAACTACTAAATTACAAAAATATGTTCCTCACTCAAGTAGAAGATATAATTTCAAGTATACACATCTTAGGCAAATTGTGACAGTAACTCTTACAAATTGATAATGATTAATTTCTGTCAGGAAACCACAGGTTCATACTATTAGTGTAGTGATCCGTTTCCGCTCAATTCACGATCTTACATTTTAAGGAGACAAATCACAAAAAGACATTAGTCAAGATAATTTTTCTTATAACAAGATATATCTAGTAAAATGCAATTATCATATTTGAGATAATTTTTCTTAAAATAAGATAAATCTGACAAAATGGAACAAACAAAGAAAATATTTATTGAAATTTTCTTGTTTTAATGTAATTTATCTAGAATTGAGGTGAAAAAACTTATTTAAGTACTCTATTTTTGGCTGACAACAATTTGCTTGTTTTAATTGACACAATCCAATGCGGATATGTATAAGTTTTGGAAATCAGAAGATTAAACAAAAACTATCTTTTTTACCTCCATTTCTTGAGAGAGCTTTTCTCCAACATGATAAAGAAAGCTATATTGCACATGACTATCATTATATTTGGGAAGGTAACAACAAAGTTTTGGATATATGAGCATAATAGGGTTTTATGGTGGGCCAGTCATGTTACCCAAACAACTTTTCATTTGGGCCCGGTGTACCATCTTTCAGTCTTTTAAGGCATGGACATCTTATATGCCATGCATGAAATCATTCTTGAATGGATATATGCTTGGCTTTTCAAACATGCATGCAGACCACAGACATACTTGTGTTTAAGAAAATATTACTTGAAATAAATATTTTAATACTAAGCTAAGAAACTATTATCTCAACATGGTCTACCAATAAACTTATTTAAGAAAAATTGTCTAACAAAACACTTATTAAAGTAAAAAAATCTTATAATAAGATAAAACCTCATAAAGGAAATCTTATATAAGATATTATTTCTTGGAATAAGGCACAATTTGCTCAATAATATCTCAAATGAGTTAATTTTTCTTAAAATAAGAAAAAAATAAGAAAATTTTCAATCACTGACAATTATTGAGATAAGTTTTCTTAAAATTTTCTATTTTTAAGAAAAAATATCTTGAAATAAGTTTCATAAACTTTAATAAGTACCCTATTTTTGGCAGTGTGTATATCTGTACATCCCACAGCCCTGTATATCTGTACACCCCACAGCCCTGGATATCTGTACACCCCACAGCCCTGGATATCTGTACATCCCACAGCCAAGGATATCTGTACACCCCACAACCCTGGATATACGTACAATTCCACAACCCTGGATATCTGTACATCTCACAGCTCTGGATATTTGTACAGCCCACATCCCTGAACATGTGTACATCCCAGAATCCTGGATATCTGTCCCACTGCCCTGGATATCTGTATATCCCGCAGACCTGTATATTTGTACATCCCACAGACCAGAATATCTGTATGTCCCATAGCCCTGGAATCTGTATATCCCGCAGCCCTGGATATCTGTACATCCCACAGTCCAGGATATCTGTATATCCCACAGCCCGGAATATCTGTACATCCCACAGTCCTGGATATCTGTACATCCCAGGATATCTGTACATCCCACAACCTTGTACATCTGTACATCCCACAGCCCTGTATATCTGTACACCCCACAGCCCAGGATATCTGTACACCCCACAGCCAAGGATATCTGTACATTCCACAGCCCAGGATATCTGTACACCCCACAGTCAAGGATATCTGTACACCCCACAGCCAAGGATATCTGTACACCCCACAGCCAAGGATATCTGTACACCCCACAGCCAAGGATATCTCTACAAATGAAATGCAGGAAGTAGAATGGCCATATCAGTCAGTGAGGGGTGGGTCTAAGTCAAGCTTAGAGCTGCCACTGGAGGTGTAATTTTACATATCTATTTCTGCACATTTTCAAATGATCCTGACAGTTAATTCTGTATTAAGAGAATTGACCTTGTCTCAACAGGAGAACATTAGCCCGTATTACTAGAAGACTGATAATTTGGTGCAATTCTGTATGAGTGCTCTTTTGAAAACTGCACCCAGATCTATTTACTAGCACTCTTACTGTTGTGGTAAATTAAAGAAACTTATCCAAATTTGATCCTTGCTCTGGGAACTCTTATGAGATAAAAGTTGATACTCCAAATTAATGATGATGTGATATATTTCAGGAGCTGGCTAATGCTAAGGGGAACATATTGGAGAATAAGGAGCTGTTGGACTCCCTGAACAAGACCAAGGCCAGTGCCATCACCATCGCTGACTCCCTAGCTGAGTCTGTCAGACTACAGACCTCACTTGACCAGGTCAGTGTATATGACAACTGTTGGTCTATAATTTGGTGGCATTGGTCACATGTTCTCCAACTTAAATTGAGAGATAGATCAAGCTGCCTAAACAAAGTAGTTTTTGTTTGGCCCAACAGAGATGTTTCCTTGACTGTGCAACCGAAGAAGTTTGATCTGTATCTGATTCTCCTAATGATAATTCTGTAAGATGATCAGTTCTATGGTATAGACAGTGTATCATCTCATGATCAGTTCTATGGTATAGACAATGTATCATCTCATGATCAGTTCTATGGTATAGACAGTGTATCATCTCACGATCAGTTCTATGGTATAGACAGTGCATCATCTCATGATCAGTTCTATGGTATAGACAGTGTATCATCTCATGACCAGTTCTATGGTATAGACAGTGCATCATCTCATGATCAGTTCTATGGTATAGACAGTGTATCATCTCATGATCAGTTCTATGGTATAGACAGTGTATCATCTCATGATCAGTTCTATGGTATAGACAGTGTATCATCTCATGACCAGTTCTATGGTATAGACAGTGTATCATCTCATGACCAGTTCTATGGTATAGACAGGTTATCATCTCATGATCAGTTCTATGGTATAGACAGTGTATCATCTCATGACCAGTTCTATGGTATAGACAGTGTATCATGAGACCAGTTCTATGGTATAGACAGTGTATCATCTCATGACCAGTTCTATGGTATAGACAGGTTATCATCTCATGACCAGTTCTATGGTATAGACAGTGTATCATCTCATGACCAGTTCTATGGTATAGACAGTGTATCATCTCATGACCAGTTCTATGGTATAGACAGTGTATCATCTCATGACCAGTTCTATAGTATAGACAGTGTATCATCTCATGATCAGTTCTATGGTATAGACAGTGTATCATCTCATGATCAGTTCTATGGTATAGACAGTGTATCATCTCATGACCAGTTCTATGGTATAGACAGTGTATCATCTCACGATCAGTTCTATGGTATAGACAGTGTATCATCTCATGACCAGTTCTATGGTATAGACAGTGTATCATCTCATGACCAGTTCTATGGTATAGACAGTGTATCATCTCATGATCAGTTCTATGGTATAGACAGTGTATCATCTCATGACCAGTTCTATGGTATAGACGGTGTATCATCTCATGATCAGTTCTATGGTATAGACGGTGTATCATCTCATGATCAGTTCTATGGTATAGACGGTGTATCATCTCATGATCAGTTCTATGGTATAGACAGTGTATCATCTCATGACCAGTTCTATGGTATAGACAGTGTATCATCTCACGATCAGTTCTATGGTATAGACAGTGTATCATCTCATGATCAGTTCTATGGTATAGACAGTGTATCATCTCATGATCAGTTCTATGGTATAGACAGTGTATCATCTCATGACCAGTTCTATGGTATAGACAGTGTATCATCTCATGATCAGTTCTATGGTATAGACAGTGTATCATCTCATGATCAGTTCTATGGTATAGACAGTGTATCATCTCATGATCAGTTCTATGGTATAGACAGTGCATCATCTCATGATCAGTTCTATGGTATAGACAGGTTATCATCTCATGATCAGTTCTATGGTATAGACAGTGTATCATCTCATGATCAGTTCTATGGTATAGACAGTGTATCATCTCATGATCAGTTCTATGGTATAGACAGTGTATCATCTCACACATATGATAATCCCTGTAATAATTCAGTTTACATGAAGTGAAATTTCACACTATAAAATCTGGGGGTGATCAAATTTATCGGAAAAAGCAGTTGACGAAATGGTCTAAAATCAGGCATTATTATCCTTTATTTCTTTGTTATTTTAATGATTTTATAGAGTGATAAATTGGAACATTCAATTGAATTTTGTCCCCAAAATTGGGGAGTGATTGAATTTTGATATGGGGATTGAATTATTAGGAATTACCATGTACTACATGATATATTAACTAACATGACTAATGAGTGTGTGTATGAGGAGTCACAGTAGCCTGTTATTATTCTGCTTTAGGAAAGAAACACATACCTTCCACTGGCAGAAAATGGCAGCCGACTGTTCTTTGTGATCAGTGATCTATCTAAGATCAACAACATGTATCGCTTCAGTCTCGCTGCTTTCCTACGACTCTTCCAGAGGGCTCTACTCACTAGACATGTAAGAATATAGATGGCAAAACAGTGGAAATATTAGTGATAACTTCCTCAACTATGGTATTAAATAATTAGGATGGCATAATTACGAATTCATAATCTAATAATTAACTGATTTGAGTAAATAATTTATTTAAAAGACAATGTTTCAAATTCACATTCATAAATATGAGATACTTCTTCTGATGCCAGTACGGAAGTCCTATATCTCATTGTTTACCCAGATACTACAGAATGTTGAACACTGCTAGGCATTATTGACATTTGATAGAAACAATATCTTTATCAGTTATTTTGTATTTCACCCTGATTTCAGGATGGTAGTGGTACAGAGTTGAGGATAGAAACTCTGGTATCTCGTCTACAGTACCTGGTCTATGAGTATGTATGTCGCTCCCTGTTTAAGGCAGACAGGCTGATGTTCGCCATGCACATGGTTCATGGGATGAAACCAGACCTGTTCAAGGAAAATGTAAGAATGTCAATTTACTGTGTCAGAGCATACATATAAGACAACATTGTTAATGACGTTGTGATTATCTGCATGTACTGGCATACCAATGATTGGGAAAATGAAGCATACCTGTAGGTTATGATTTGGTTCAAGTTGTATAGACTTCTAGTCAGGAATGGAGAATCATGTGAATGTACAAGAAAGGCTGTGTTTGTGCACATCACAATAAAGGCTGCGTTTGTATACATCAAAATAAAGACTGTGTTTGTGCACATCACAATAAAGGCTGTTTGTGCACATCACAATAAAGGCTGTGTTTGTGCACATCAGAAGAAAAAGACAATATTATGATTAACTGATATTTGGCTTTTGTAAATTAGTGCATTTAGAAAACATTTTTGTGCGCTATTGCAGACAGAACTAGAACTTAACGATGGAGGTTTACAGTGACTGCATTTATTATGGACAAAGAAATTGGAATGAATTGCTGGCTTAACCTGTTTTGATTTCCGCTTCAGAATGTAACAGTAATTAGATTTAGAAATACACTGTTAATAGCTGAGATTTGTCATTGAAATTATTGTTCATGTTTAATCGTTATTGCATGATACTGATGTCTTCCTTTCAGGAATGGGAAGCCTTTGTGGGTGTGTTAGTGGCTGACATTAAAGGTGATGCGGGCAAAGCTGGTGGTGTTCCTAGCTGGGTGGATCAAGACCGAGCCCTCTCTATAGCAGCTCTGAAGGTAGGGTTTCAACCCCAGCTTCTGTCAGTAGATATATAAAGAGGGGGAGAAGTGGGATCAATTGTTAGCTGGTAATTTTCATAAGGTGGATGCTATTGAGCAAATTTAGTTATTATTGTCCTCTTTACTTTCTCTTTTAGTGATTGTTTTCATATAGTTGACCCATGTCAGTCAGCTCTTGTCAATATAAACATATGTGAAGCTATGATGTTCCATTCTGTAATACATATATACCATCTCTTAATCTCCATTAACATTTGAATCCTCCATCTTATTGTGAAATGTTTTCTGTATTATTTCAGTCCAACTTCCCTCAGCTGTGTCTGGAGTTACAGTTGGATGATGGTGGCCTATGGTCGACATTTTCGCGAAGCAGTCAGTGTGAACAAGATTTCCCATCAGCCATTGAGAAGCGAACGTCTCTGTTTCAGAGGCTGTTATTGGTGCAGGCCGTACGACCTGACAGATTGCAGAGTGCCATGTCCATGTTTGCATGCCGAACATTAGGTCTGTCCATAGTGTTTCCTTTTCTATAATGTTTCATAGTTTCATGCTTTGCACATGTGTGTACTGGGATATAAACTTCAGAATATAAGCTAATTATTCAGTTACACTGATTTCGTGATCTCATTAACCAATTATCATTGAAAGGTGCTACTTGTAGTACTATTACATATTCCAGGTTTAAACACGCTCAGGTTCATAAGCTTACAGTGTTCTGGGACCCCGTAGCCCTGGACCCCCTAAGTTCAGCACTCGCATTGTTAATTCCACGTCTATGGTAATTGAACCTCTCGCCATTTCAAAACCAGACTGACATTCCAGTGCTGTACCTGGAGCAAACATAAACATGCTAATAAGCAAACCAACTCTTCCTTCATATGGTGAATAATTAATAGATTTGTGAATTGTTCTTGAAAAGGTATGAAAGAATTGGCCCCTCCCAGTGTGAACCTAAAACGATTGTTCCAGCAAGAGACTGAGGCCACAGAACCTATACTCATAGTTATCTCCCCTGGAGCTGATCCCTCACAAGAGCTTCAGGAGTTGGCCACTGAGATGATTGGTTCTGACAAATATCACCAGGTGTGATAGTATTTCTACCTTATAACTGCCATAATTTTCTTTGAAACTCTAGTGAATTGATTAAATGAAATGTAGGAAATATCTGAAGGAAATAACTTTTCAAAGACATGACAAAATATTTATAAATGATGTCATACATGCTGAAAATATTTTTCATTCCTTGTTGTATAAGATTCGTTACCACTGACAATGTTTGATCCAAATCTGACCCACAATGTTTGATTGTTCAGGTTGCGATGGGTCAAGGTCAAGCTGACCTAGCAATGCAATTGTTACATGAGTGCTCTAGGAGTGGGGAGTGGCTCTGTTTGAAAAACCTTCACCTTGTCACAGCTTGGCTTCCTCAACTTGAGAAGGTAAGACCAGAACTCCTTTCACGGAATTGTCTGTTTAACACCCTTTAACCCTCTGAATTGTCTGTGTAACACCCTTCAACCTTCTGAATTGTCTGTGTAACACCCTTTAACCTTCTGAATTGTCTGCGTAACACCCTTTAACCTTCTGAATTGTCTGTGTAACACCCTTCAACCTTCTGAATTGTCGGTGTAACACCCTTTAACCGTCTGAATTGTCTGCGTAACACCCTTTAACCTTCTGAATTGTCTGTGTATCACCCTTCAACCTTCTGAATTGTCTGTGTAACACCCTTTAACCTTCTGAATTGTCTGCATAACACCCTTTAACCTTCTGAATTGTCTGTGTAACACCCTTTAACCTTCTGAATTGTCTGTACACCCTATAACCTTCTGAATTGTCTGTGTAACACCCATTATCCTTCTGAGTTGTCTGTATAACACCCTTTAACCTTCTGAATTGTCTGTGTAACACCCTACAACCTCCTGAATTGTCTGTGTAACACCCTTCAACCTTCTGAGTTGTCAGTGTAACACTGTTTCACCTCCTGAATTGTCTTTGCACCTCCTGAATTGTCTGTGCAATACCCTTTATCCCTCCACAGAGGAGTTTGTAACCTCCTGAATTGTCTGTGTAACACCCTTTAACCTTCTGAATTGTCTGTGTAACACCCTTTAACCTTCTGAATTGTCTATGTAACACCCTTTAACCATCTGAATTGTCTGTGTAACACACTTTAACATTCTACATTGTCTGTGTAACACCCTTTAACCTCCTGTATTGTCCCTGTAACACCCTTTAACCTTCTGAATTGTCCGTGTAACACCCTTCCAATGATTTGGCCCAAACAGAGCAGCACAGGAAGCATTTATCTGCACAGTTCGAAAATGTATCCAGTATACCGTGTAGAAGGATGAAAAAGTTAGATGCTCAACTATGAAAATAGCACACATGTTGGAATGCAGTTTTGTGTGTTCCTTTAATTTGTGCTCATTATTAGGGTGATGGTTAGACTTTCATATTTTCACATTAATCCATGCAGTCAGTAATTTGGTTGTGTGTATTTTGTTTTCCCAATGTAGGAGATCAATTCACTCCAGCCCCATCAGGAGTTCAGGTTATGGATGACGGCTGAGGTCCACCCCAAGTTCCCTACCATCCTCCTACAATCCAGTCTTAAAATTACATACGAGGTCAGTATAACATACATGGCTCATCTTTGCTCTTGTTAACATGAAAGAAGATTCTCATTGTTAAACTGCCCCAGGATTGTGGTGAAGTTGATTGAAACTGGAGGGGTGTAATATTGATTAACTGCTAGTGTATGGAAATGAACAAGTATACAGCTATAAATGTTTACCGTATGTACTGTGAAAGTAGATCAGATTATTATGTATACTCAAATTATACAGGGAATATCAAATTGTGTAATTAGTCAAATCGATACTTTCAGTTTTCCATTAACTAAAAATATTATAGCTATGTCGTCATGGACTTATTGGGTAATGTCCATTGCAATCCAGGTTACTTTGCCAACAATTAGTAAGTATTATACTTGCTGTCATATTACAGGCCCCACCTGGAGTGAAGAAGAATCTAATGCGGACATATGAGTCATGGACCCCTGACTATATCAGTAAAGGAGGTAGTATAGTGAGAGCTCAGGCCCTGTTTGCCCTGGCCTGGTTCCATGCTGTCGTACAGGAGAGACGTATGTACATCCCTCAGGTAAATTCTCATGAAAGAAAAATGAAATGAAGATACAAAATTAAATCTGCACAAAACGGGGTATGTGAGCTCAACATGTAAGGAACTACCACTGTTGTTGATGTTGCTGAGTTAGTTATGCGATTTGTGTATTTCAGGGCTGGACAAAGTTTTATGAGTTTTCTCTAGCAGATCTTCGGGCTGGAGCTGACATTATTGACAGACTTTGTACAGGCTCGGGTAGGTTTGTTTATAAATCAATCTGATTATTTCAACACCTCCACAGGCATGTTCAATCCATTCTACCTTCTCTGTCTAATCACTTTGTTTGCTACCTAAGTCTTAAACCTGCTTTAATTAATGCCTTTAATCCCTTATTAATTGCACAATCAAACGTAGAAAACGGAAGTTAAAAGAAAAAGTTAACTCCCCTAGGAGAGAGTTGTCCGCCCCTAGGAGAGCTCTCCATTCAATTCCAGCGTGGCCACTATAAAGGCGACTGTTAGCCTCATTCCTATCCTCTTTCTCTTGTTTGCTCGAGCAGTGCACATCTAGGGAAGTATTCAGAGGCAATCTTACAACATTGGTTGTTGTTGTCTCGCTGGTGTAATATCCTTTATCAAGTCTTGTTTTTGTTATTCATTCGGAACTTACTTACTGTATTATTATGTCTGAAGTTCCGACTGGTATTCCTTGTCGTACGTGCGGGAAAAATTTATCCCCTTTAGACGCTCATTCGGCTTGTTTGTCTTGTTAACATTTATGTTACCTGGCGTCCACGTGCGCGGAATGGGTATTATGGAATCCGGCGGCCTGGAAGAATTATGCCCAGGCCCGTCGGGTTTTTCTGTTACATGCTTGTGATGACCCGTCTTTGTCGGAGATCGACAGACGGGTCTTAGAAATTTTCTTTGGTCAATGATATGAAGTGTAATGAAGTTCTTGACCGAGCTGGTCAAGACCCAGAGTCTCCCGTGTCAGTTTGTATACCACCAAGCGGTACCGTCCTACACGATGATAATTCCAGGTTGCTAGACAGTTTGACCCGGTTCGGAGTTTCATTGTCTAGGGTCGTTCCAAATCCAGTTCCTTTGTTACGCTCAACAAAGGCCCGGTCGGTCAAGCCTGGCCAGTCTATTGTTCCCGTCGAACAAAAGGAACCTTCACCCCAGGTTATTTCTCCTTTACCTATCGGTTCACCACATGTATCTTCTTGAAGGAAGAAAACAAATAAACGGTTAAATCTACATAGTTTATTTAATTCCGTTCCCGATCTATTTGTTGGGGCGAATGTTGGACTTCTTTGAGTCGGACGTATTTAGTATTTTCCGACGTACGTCGCTAAATATTGGTTTTTGGCGGAGATTTTAAATTCTCTTGAAATGATCGTCTGACGATGTTATTCTAGAAGTCATTATGAAATTCTCATGTGTATCTAATGACACAGTCCCCCGCGTCGCAAACTTTGTGTTGCGACCCGGTGTGTTTATTGTGGGCTTTTATTGGCTCCCAACATTCCGCGGTCGGTATGTGAGCCTATTGTGTTGTACTCTGAACGAACAGGTTTTTGTTTCGTCATGATTTTATCCATTAAATTGTTGTATAAATCCTTACCAAGAGTGTGAGTACGACCCTGGTTTGACGCGGGAGGTTCGTTTTTCCCCTGCCGGGGAAATACGATTCTTTATAAGCCGTCCGTCATTGTTCCATGTGGTTATTGTTGTTTCGGACTTGGTAGTTCGTTACTTTCATGCATTCAATTCTTTGGTCCTGCCAAGAAGGTAATCTCTTGTTATATCAACTATTATTATGTAATTTTGATATCCTGTCTTCAAGAGAGAACTTATGGGGTTTTATTCTACGTTTTTGTGTACGTAACCACAACTCAACTCTTTATAAACGATGCTTTAATAATAACGTAATGGATATTGCGGGACTTCAATGCCACGACTGTTTGTTGTATTTTAATAAGCGTCCTTGCTGATCTCTTTGTGATTAGGGTGCGATCTACAAAGGGATCTCGTGTTGGTTATCGTGAGTATTTAATCCGATTACCCACTGTTTATTATGAAACTGTATTATGCCTTGGTATACAAATTGGTTTATACATGTGATTTGTTTGTTTCTCACCAAACTGGTTCCATCTGTATACTGTATTTTGCGTATAATTCAGATGGAGTTATGCACTAATTTTAATTTCTTCACTATGAGAAAATTTTGAAATTACTAGCGTGGTGGGATTGTTTGTTGACCGGCCAAGGATACAAGCCTATTGACACGTAAGTCGTGAAGTCTTCTATGGTTTCTTTCTACCAAGTATCTGGGACGAGTATATTCGTCCCAGCATGTGTATTACCGGTACAGTTTACTAGAGCATCAAACTGCTTTTTAGTATTGTTCTTGCTGTTGTTCCTCTTCTCGACAATTTGTTCGTGTTAGGTCATTTCAATTTGTAAATTTTGAATAACCTCACTTTCCTGCCGGCGAGAGACTTTAAATGTTTTTCCTCTCTTTGTTCTCAGCTCCGTCTTCTGCGCTCAACTCCCAAGAAGCAAGTTGGACGGAAGACGATTGTGGACTGAGAGTGGTGTGACTTGGCGATCGCTAGGCCCGGACCAGTTCTGCCTCACCCGGTCTTAGGAACAGCCAAGATAAATAAGCCTTACCAAGTAGACCGTATGTCCCGAGTGGTTGAGGTTCTCTCTTGGTATAGACGGCTTCCCGAGTAGACCAATAACCTGTACGCTGAGGTACTCTCTCGGGGGGAAACTAATAATTTCCACACCACAAGCACAGCTACATGGCTGTGAACAATCTAAGATAAGTACATCAGTATCTTATTCACATGTTTAACCTTTTTATGTTGATGACCAAGGTTTCATTTGTTGATTATAGATTGTTTCAAAAAAGTTGATTTCCTGGAAAAAATCTTTGATCTGGATGTCGGTTGTGTCACTATTTGGTTATTTATAGTAACATTGTTGTAAATGTTTAATATCCTCTCCATATGAAACTCCGGACGGAATTTCATATACAGGAGACAGGTTACATCGGGAGAGGTCATAATGTAACCATGTTCACTGACACGTTACTCATGTTCACTGACACAAGATCCATTAATCTCATTTATCTCATTGAGCTTACATTTGGTGATTAATGCTACAGACATTTAATATGTTCATCTCTTTAAAGAGAAGGAAATTTATTACATTCGACTACGGGGTTACTGTTTGCAACGCCGTTCTGTTACGTCGTGTACTTTTATAAGTTTGTATTCTGCTCCGTTATGAGCATGTATATTCATTAAGTTATTGTGAATGAGAAATCTCTACGTTGTGTATCATACACAACGTTTTTCACGCTTTTTTCACATTACGCTTTACACCGTCATGTGTCTCTCCTACACCTGTCCGTCGTCCTATTTCATCGGTTAGTCGTTTCCAGTACGCCATAACGCCGTTGTTACGTCATCTCTTCATTTGCTAGATGCATATTTCAGCCCTCACAATTAGGAAAATTCTCCCCGGCAAAATCCTGTGGCATCAAAATAACTCCCATTTAATGCCATGTTAAAAATTGCTGAGGTGAACTGATAACACCACAGCATTTACCTCGGCAATTGCTGAATGCCGTGGCTAATTGTGAGGGTTGTATTTTATGTCCATTCATCGGCACTTCCTTTGTTTCTCCATCGTCGGTCGTCGGCGGAGGGGAAGTCCGTTCGTTTGGCGTCAATCTTCCACTGGTATCAATTCCCCTCGGGTTTTTCACATTGTGATTTACTTAGCTTCGTCGTTACTCTACGAAGAGAATTCTGTTCAGACCTTGTTGTTTCCAGTCTGGAGTTCAGAATATCAAAATTTGTATTCGATTCAACAGTATTTGGTCTAATTCTGTTATATGGTATAGGTCTTTGGATTATGGACGTGGATATTCTCTGAGGACGACGGCGGGATTGTGTATGGCTGACTAGTCATCTTTAATTGAATTCAGCAGTGTTGTATTAACACAGATTCATGTTGATTTTACACACAAACGTTGTGTTGAGATCCATTTACCTTAGGATTGTGCTTAAGCGACACAACGTTTTTTGTGGTGTACTTGGGAGACAGTTTTTCCGACTTTCTCCTTTTAAGTACCTTATTCCTGTATAGACCGTTACACCAATGATTAGGCTTTGACATTATGGTTCTGTCATTCAACCTTGGGGTTGTTGGTTATATGTGGGACCTTACTCACTGAGTTCGTTGTTCGGGTTCGGTCTCTACAGTGGATTATTTGTCCTGGTGCCGAGGTCGTGATACCATTCCCGACTCTATTTCCCTCGTAATTGACTTCCTCCTTCAACTTCACTGGGATAGGAAGTCTCATATGAGCACCAGGGGAGGCTATCGTTCTGCTCTGGCTTGGGGTTACGTTTTACTTACCAACATTAGCCTTATTGATAATGTCTCTGAGCTGATTCGCGCCTTAGCATTACAGTCGCGTTGTACTCGCCAACTGTTACCGGAATGGGATATCGGGTGGCGGCGTTTCTTTGGCGTCCAGAGTGTCTGAACTTCATGTTCTTGAAAGATCTTCTATTTCCTGGAGGACGATCTTCGGTTTTGTCCTGTTCAAACCATCCGTCACTATCTTACTCGTTCCGGTTCCGTTCACGGTTCTCGGCTACGGTTATCATGTCCCTTTCCCTGTCAGCAAGGCTTCATATTTAAATAAGCCGTGTAGTTGTTTAAGACCATAAATTAGTCTTTCCAATGGGCAGAAGGTAGATATTCCATTGACGCCCCCACTACTGTTTTTTGCTTCTTCTATGTGGCCATCACTACACATGGCCTTTATGGAAGAACTTGTCCCTTCATGACATTATCCAGTCTTGTGTCTGGACAGCAAACTCCACGTTCACAAATTTCTATCTGTATGATATGTCAGTGCAGTCAGATAGTGTGGGGAGGGGGCGAAATTTGTCACCATTGCAGCAAGACGGCCATCTTGCTTTTCATCATGATCGTCTTGAAGGAAGGAATAAGTCTGATAGACGACCATGGACTCTCTAATCATCAATCTAAAATGTCTGACGCTTTGAGAGTTTTAGCTTTTCCTTAAACTACGGTTTTACTTGTGTCTTTCAGCTTGAACTGACTACCTTCTGGATGATCTCAGCTGTGTTTCCTACGCTCAACTCACAAGACAAGTTGGACGTAAGTCGTTGGTGGACTGAGTATGACGTGGCTTGGCGCCCTCTAAGACCAAGAAGACCTAACAACCCGAGTGGGAGAGGATTCTGATTTCTTGATAGAGTTTGACATATCGCACCACGAGCACAGCTACATGGATGGAGGCACTCAAGAATAAGTATATTTGTATCATATTCATGATTTGCCCTTTTCGATTCCTAACCAGGGTTTTTCTTGTTGCTTGTCTCAAGTTATTCCCTTATCTGTGTCATCCCAGCTACTTGGGTAGACACTCAGAAGATAGGTTAGATTAGTATCTTCCATTACTACTCCATTGTTACCCTCTGCGTTACCGGCCAGGTGTCTTTTGTTGAGATTTATGAAAGAGCCTGCCCCTCCTTGACATTGTCCAGTCTTGGGTCTGGACGGCGAACTCCACGTTCTCCTTTTTCTGTCTGAGAGATGTCAGTCCAGTCAGATAGGATGACCACGCTTGGGCCGTTCATGGCTGCCCAGCACGTGGTCAACTAAATTCCAAAAAAGGGGGGGGGAGGCGGCAGTATGAATCATCACAGCAAATCTGCATTAATTGCTGTATCATCTCATCACATTCATATTATTGGTCCACAATTGATTGATCTCATATTGAAGGAAGAAATAAGTCAGATGGACGACCTTGGATCCTCTAAAGAGATGTCAGACACTGTATCATCACCCTAAGATGTATGTATCCATGGTGAGTGTGATCTTTACCTTAACTGCGGTTTTTGATTGTGTCCTTCAGGTTGAATCTGACGTCCTTCTCAATGATCTCAGCGCCGTCTTCTGCACTCAACTCCCTAAAATGCTGGTTGGATGGAAGACGATTGTGGACTGAGAGTGGTGTGACTTGGCGATCACTAGGCCCGGACCAGTTCTGCCTCACCCGGTCTTAGGAACAGCCAAGATAAATAAGCCTTACCAAGTAGACCAATAACCTGTACGCTGAGGTCCTCTCTTGGTATAGACGGCTTCCCGAGTAGACCAATAACCTGTACGCTGAGGTACTCTCTCGGGGGGAAACTAATAATTTCCACACCACAAACACAGCTACATGGCTGTGAACAATCAATGGATTGTTCATGCTATGCCCATGTTTCTGTGTCATTCCAGCGGTCACTTAGCCTACTTTGATATACTACAAGACCGAGGTTCCCACCTCCGTATGTTGGTACTAAGGCATTAATTAAAGCAGGTTTAAGACTTAGGTAGCAAACATTAAACATTTATAAACAATGTTTCTGTTTGTAACTAAGTCAAACCCGCTTTAATTTAATGTGCCCACCCTTCTGTCCCCTCGTACCGCGGCCTTGTTTCACTACTGGTCTCGGTTTGAGAAAGAGGATAGGAATGAGGCTAACAGTCGCCTTTATAGTGGCCACGCTGGAATTGAATGGAGAGCTCTCCTAGGGGCGGACAACTCTCTCCTAGGGGAGTTAACTTTTTCTTTTAACTTCCGTTTTCTACGTTTGATTGTGCAATTAATAAGGGATTAAAGGCATTAATTAAAGCAGGTTTGACTTAGTTACAAACAGAAACATTGTTTATAAATGTTTAATGTTTCTGTACATGGCAATTTATAAAAAAAAACTCTGTTCATAAGTTCATGAACTGTTAAGGCAAGTATAATTTGTATGGTTTGATGAAGCCTGTGAAGAGCATTAATAGTCAAATCAGATATTATCAAAAATCGTTGATGTTGTTGTTTATCTGTAAATCCACTGTCAGTTGGCAGTAAAATCCGCTTGTTGACTTCATGATTTCTTTCAGTGCCATTGTTATGTTGGATATTAGTGTAGAAGTAACTTTAATCTTATCATTCTAAATTTTTGTTCTATGTATTTTACTATTCATGCAAGTGATTCTCATATATTACATGGCAGTGTGACTAACGTCACAGGACCTACAAAGTAGGGTAGGCATTAGGACATGTTTTTGCCAATTTCGAGGTTTATTGGTCACCAAAGTAGGTCAGCTCAGAACTTGCTGGTAACAGTCCCCTAATGCATGTTCATGCCAAAAATTAGGGTTCTAATGTCAACGGTTCTCCTTATTTTGCCAGAGAAAGGATTCGGATGGACTCACTCATTACCGGACAATTTGCAATTGAGAGCCTACTTCGTGTGAACAGGACAGATAATCATCTGTGAATAACTTCACTGCACATTATCTAATACCATGTTCTACATTCTCTATCCCACACAGCTAAAGAAGTTCCATATCCATTTGTACATGGCCTGTATGAGTTTGCCATCTATGGTGGCCGTGTGGATAATCCCTTTGATATTCGCGTCATGACGTCATATCTACGACAGGTGTTTGACCAATCCGTGCTGTCCCCACAGGGGAAAAACAAGAGACTGGGACCAATCAAACTTCCCAACTCTACCAATTATAGGGTAGGCTTGCATCTTTGTCCTCTGTTATAATCTGTCCTAACATTGCATAGGAAGTGTATATAATTCCAGGATCTTTCCCTCAGAATCCATCCTCAGATGGGTCTGTTAAAAGGAGACGATATCAATCCTAGTACATATCATTCTGACCAAATTATTGTCCCAAGTTTGACCCTGATTACAGCAACTTTTTGCTGACAATTCTTCACTGCAAGCCCTGTGGGCTCCCAGGGATTTGCCTATGCTGTTATTGTGCACACCCCAGGTCATGGTAAGTATTTAAGGGACTCAACTCCTCAGACAGCTTGTCGTTAGAGGCATCTAACTGAGACACCCTTGGGGTTCCTACTCGTGAAAAGGAATAGGACCTAATCATCATGATATGACTGGAAGATTGTTGAAAGTGATATTAAATCATAATCACTCTTCACTGGAAGAAATGCTGATATCCATTCATATGTGTATATTTTGATATGGGATGTCTCGATGTACAGCATGGCTCATGGTGGTGACAACAAATGGAATGGAGACACATTGAGGTGCTGTGGGATGCATCCTGGTCCCCTGAGTGAGAAGAGAGCTTCCATAATCATGCAAAACACATTGAGCCCTATTGGATTATTTATACAAAAGTTTAACTATTCCCAACTTGGGTGGTAACTCATGTTAAATTCTATTTGTTCTTTTGTTCTTTGAAATTTCCATCATCTCATTTCTGACCTATATATGTAGGACTACACAGAAGCAATAGAATCTCTGCCCGAGTTTGATAAGCCTGCCTACTTTGGTCTGCCAGAGAACATTGAGCGTTCTGCCCAGCGTATCATCAGTGCCCAGGTCATCGCACAGCTCCGTATCCTCATGAGGACAGACGCCAAGGCTCACAAGTTTGACAAGGAATTGTGGGTCTCAGAACTCGGACCAATCCTCAACCTCTGGAAGAAACTGAATCAGGTAAAACGAGATACGTAGCAGGTGATTAAAATACAACTCATTGCCCAAGAATTTTCCAATCTTACACAACACCATGGTCGTATTGGGAAGGACGCCGGTGTAAAATTAATGTTAAGCGTTAAGAGCTCTCTATCATGTCTGTCACTGTAATATAAACTGTGGTATATGTGTATAATTAGTGTTATTACTAGCCTGGGTGTTGATTGAAGTGTATTTTTACTGGGCGATTTAGACCTGTAGGGTCTAATGGTCCTGTCTTATAGTGAGAAAAAACTTGAACACAGGTTCTCAGTAATCAAGTTATTCAGATACTGCAGATGGTTTGGTCACCTATTTTGGCTAGATTTTATTTCACCTGGTCTACATTAGTGAAGTGATATATTTTCTGCTATTCTTATATATGTTCATATGTCATTTTCACAGAGTTTTCCTGCTTTAGAGCATGAATACAAAATGGATACTATTCAGAGGTTGACTTAGAGAGTTTTCCTGAAAGGATGTCATAAATCGCTGATTGATAAAAACTTTATTTTGTACACTAAATATATACAGAAGAAAATAGTTTAAGGCAGACTTATCATATGTTTGCCATGTTGGCAAGAAATTCTAATTTTCTAGGCTTCCATTTTTGCAGAAATTGTATTCATAGTATGTAACTTGGGGACTTACACACAAACATCCCCTCCACCAGACCCTCTATACCATTTAGAGCACAGACACATGCATGACCTAGGTCAATGGCTTGGTTCACTTAGCTGATAGGGTCAAACTCCAAGTCATTGTGTTTAATTAGAAGTGATCTACATGTACAAGTCTGCATAATATAACAACCATTGTCAGAATTTGTAACCTTCCAAACTAGGGGTGTACTGGCAGGAGGAGATACATGTATATAATATGACGCCATGAGAGGATGCATCCCAGCATAGCTCCAGTCCATCTAACCATGAGGATTTTACATTGTATCTCAATACTCATTTTTTGTCATTTACTGCTGAAGGATATGCTTTCTATAATCTGAAAAAAAGTAAAATATTTTTCAAATATTAGTAACATGCAGAGAAGACATTATTTATCCTTTCATCAGGTTGGTTTCATTTTAAATGTCTGCCATTGGTCACAAGTTATTTTTTTAAATATATATATATATATATATATATGTGTACAATTACACTTATTCTCTAGAGAGTGAAATGTGTGAGACTACAAATTGTATGGCTCTTCGCCATGGGACTGAACATCAAACAGTTAGTGGAATTATTCCAACAGCCTATTTTACATTTAAATAGCCCCGTTTCAGTGCCTAAGGCTCTAGTTAATATTTAATATAAACATAATTTTTCACAGGGCTCCCAGTTGATTCAGATGAAGGTGCTGCCCCCTAGTGACAGCACAGGAAACGAGTCTCCTGTGGTATCCTTCCTCCGACTAGAGAAGTATAACGCTGTCAAGCTGGTTCAGAACATCCACACCTCGTTGGCTGCCCTCAGTAAAGTGATGAGAGGAACACAACTGGTGACCAATGATGTACAGAACCTCGCTGCTGCTCTCCTCAATCAAGAGGTAAAAATATCTACATGCCATATACATACACAAGCCTTGCTTTCCCAGGAATCTGATTTCCATCAGCACTCCCACAAAAGAATTCACGGGAATCCAACAGATTCTCATGAAATCTTGGCAATCTGTATTATTCTTGTATATTTTTATTCACATGACTAAATATCTTTTTGGCCTTCATCTGATACTTCCTTTATATTTATTAGTGGAGCATATTCAGGGCTAAAACACATTGTCATCTAGAGCCACCTAATTTTTGTTTTCTCAAGATAATGTGGGGACATGTCATATAGCACATGAGACGTTGTGCCACAGAGGAAAATCATATGGAAAAAGTAATGGAATTTGACATCTCAGAAAGGCCATGAGCCCTGTATATAGAAATGATAGCTTTGAATTCCCATGGATTCTGGTTCAGTTAGATTGCAAGAATCTGTTTGGATTCCCATATATTTTAATGAAAAACGAGGATTACTGACACTCCACTACTAGTTCCCGGTCACCCACCATTAAAATTTACAAATTGTTAGACTAAAATATTACTGTATCGTGGAAATTATGGAAATAGGAATAAAATGATTGAAACTGACAATCACATTGTATCACTAGTACTGTGTTCAAATCTTGTTGTTAAATAATAGCTTAATTTTCTCTCGAAAATAAAACTTCTCCATAGTCAATCTCTATCAAGCTAATTTACATATTGTCTTGTCTTCAGACTCCTATAGACTGGTTGAGTAAGTGGGATGGACCAGAGGATCCGTTCCAGTACCTGAGAGGTCTGATTGCTCGTGCCATTGCCACAGGAGACTGGGTGGACAAGTCTGAGCAGGGCAGTCTGTTACGGGAAACTTTGGACCTATCAGAGCTGTTCCATCCAGACACATTCCTGAATGCACTACGACAACATACAGCCAGGTAATAACCACTGTATCTCCTCGTCGTAAAAGTTAGGAAACTGAATAATGAAGCACTGACTATTTTCAAACATTACCGGTATGGTGATTGCTTCATCCCTCTACACTCACAGGGCACCATCACCAATATCATATCACTGACCAGTGACATGGACACACATACTCACACACAGCTCCTCTCATACTATTACCCAGTGAAATCGACAAATAACCAATCATATTATATCTTGATTGATTGACCATTCTTGCATTAATGTGAAAACAATGGACAGACTCTTGGTGTTATCCTGAATTCCAGATCCTCACATAGCATGGTCATTGCTTGTAGCTGAAATTTGTTCTGTACGATACGCCTCTGTCCTGTGACTTAGGATATGCTGTAATACGCCTTATTAATATTGATATTATTTCAATACAATAGGGAGGTAGGCTGTTCAATGGACAGTCTCAAGTTTGCGTGTAGCTGGAAGGGCAGTATCTCTGGAGCAAAGACAGTGGTCAAGATCGGAGGACTTCAGCTAGAGGGCTGTAGCTTTGATGGATCACGACTATCCGAGAACCAGCGTGATTCGCCCAGTGTGTCCGCCATTCCAGCCTGTGTTGTGGCTTGGATACCCAAGGTATGTAGACAAATCCTGCATCCTGCAGTGTGTTTGCTACATCTCTTCATGATTGATCCAGAATTGCTAACCCTGTCTCAGTGCATCATGATCCTCACCAACCAGAGTATCTGCTTGCCAGGATTGCTCTGTGGTATCTTCATCTCAGTGCATCATGATCCTCACCAACCAGAGTATCTGCTGGCCAGGATTGCTCTGTGGTATCTTCATGTGGATTTACCGGGAGACATTCATTAGAATCTCAATGAGATTTGTCATGGCTCCAACTGAGGGTGGAGTGCACAGTACAGAGCATTTCGTTACACTGGCAGCAAGGATGCCAATTACCTTGTAGCCCATTGAATCTTCGTCCGATTATATTATATCAGTCATTGACTTGATGCATGTACGTTGTTGAACAAAGCTGACCTGTCGTGACTGTCAATTGTTGAACTGCTGTCAATACTATCTACCTTTGCGTAAATCGATGTGCTATGCCATATCACTGTGTGTATATATGTTTTGTAGGATTCCCCTGACCCTTATGGCCTGGAGGAGACCATATCCATCCCGATCTACGCCAGCAGTGACCGTGACCGTATAGTTGCCAAACTGGATGTACCGTGTGGCAGTGGACAGGGTCAGTGGCTTCAGTGTGGGGCGGCACTTTTCCTCAAGAACCAGTGAACTTGAACTCTATATGGACTTATTCTCATGATGTCCATTGAAGTCTCGAAAACTACATGAAAAAATGTCTAAAATTTTACGTGACTGTTTACTATTTCAGTCTTTGAAATCTATTAGTGCTAGTTCCTGTTTTCCCACCACATCCGTGAGATACATCTACAAAATAGGTATAATTGAGAACATTGTTAAATGTTTCATTCTATTAAACTCTCTGTGCTTATTTTCATCTATGATTAAATTTTTTGAGGTATTGAGGATCGCTTTCACTGGGCTTTCACTTTAGCATACCCAAAACTAATAGCAGGCAATGTTGATATGTTGATATTGACCAAACTCTCCCAGTTTTGAAGATATATTTATTGGAGACAAGTAGAGGGAAAATAGTTACGAGTTTTAGGCATGTCATTGTCGATTATTGAATCAGCTTGGGACTATCAGCTGAGGGTCCTGGTGTATTTGTATTAGCGTTTATTTCTATCCATCAATGGTTTAGTTCAGACCATGACAACACAGTCATATACCAACGCAAGTCTGTTTTCAAATAAACACTGGTGGAAGATGTCAAATAGACAAGGACCCTCAGCTGAAAGTCCATGCTGATACAATAAGCATACTGAGCTGATCAGCATGCTTGAAATCTCTTGGTGGTATTGATAATCTTTGACCTGGCACAGTGTAACTAGAAGGCGTGGATAGAGTAATTCATTACTGTATATCAAACCTTGTAAATATGTGTCAACAATTGCACTGATCCTAAATGTATAAAGGATACTTGCCTTTTTGAAATAATTCTTTACCCATCTTTAGAATAAAATGATAATGGATTAATGTTAAGATGTATTTTGTGGTGGCATATCTTGGCTAATTCGCTCATAGTCAAAAGAATTGATTAAAAGCACATCACTGATCTTATCGACATCTTAATCCAAACTAGTAAGGCGACTAGTTTACAAAACTAGTAGTAAGAGTGACTAGTTTACATCCAGATTAAGTTTATGATATGGTGTAAATTTTACATTTAGGGTATTAAAGTGTAGGTCTCTTACTGTACACATATGTATTTCATGTGTTATTTCCGTCCAATTTCTCATATTATAAATATTTATTTATTTTTAACAATTACTCTATATTCGGTCAATCCGTCCTGAATAAGCTATGTGTTTGTACATATTGTATGTACTGTTACCTGTGATAAAAAAATTATTTGTTTTGTGTTGTCATAGCATTAAAATTTACATTCAAATAATAGGGTCTTGTATTTGTCTTTTCGATGTGATATTGTTTACTTGAAAGATTCTAGTACCTGCTTTGACCTGCTGTTACCTCTGTTTGTCCATTTTCACCTCCACCAGTCCAATATTACACAAACTTGTCCTGACCATATTTGTGGCATATCGGTCATGTAAGAACAAGTGATGTGAATTTATGGGATTTCCAATAGTGGAGAATGGGTAAGCAGTTAGCCATTGTTCCGTTTGCTCACATGTCAAGTCATGTTGAAAAGCGATATCTCCTCTTACATGAACTATATCACGGCATATTTATGCAAGGTTTGCTGAGGGTTTCTCCGTGCACATTAGGTTTATTCTAGGTATGGCCAGTTCCTCACTTGATCACATTAATATCATAAAATGTATCAACTGCGATCTGTTCAACCTTTGAGAACTGTTGGTAGTTGCACCATCTGAACAATTTATAAGTGGAGTCACCACAACTCTTAAAAAGTTTTGTTGTAAGATATGATACAGTAGTTCTCCAGCACTCTGCTGCCCAAAACCAAACAAGAAGCAAAAATATGAAGCTGCGCATCTGGGCATAATGTATTACCGTACTACTTTGAAGACGTCGGGAACACCAAGCAGTCAAGTGACAAATATATAGATTATGAAAAATTTTGCAATTAAGAGATGGCCCCTAACGTTTCCGTCCAATCAGAGAAACCAGCAGTCGTTACTAGTCTCTTGATGTATCGATGATGTATACCAAGTAACATAACAGTTGAACAGTATCAAAGGATACATAGATCATCAATGATTTCACATAAATTACAAATGGCTGCCAATGTTTCCATCCAATCAGAGAAAGCAGTTCTGTCCCTCATCGTAAGACTCTTGATGCATCGATGATGTATACCAAATTGTACATCGAGTACTTGAATGGTATCGGAGATAGATCATTAATTAAGCATAAATTAAAGATGGCCGCCCATCCTTCCCGCCAGTCAGAGGAACTGATGTGGTTATTCATTGCAAGTCTCTTGAGACATCATTGCTACATACCAAGTTTTGTATAGAACACTTAAATGGTATCGAAGATATACATCATTAAAGATTTTGCATAAATTAAAGATGGCCGCCAAGTTTTCCACCTATTCCGGTAAACTGGTTCGGTTATAAAGTTTCTTGATGTATCGATCTATACCAAGTTTCCCACTGAACAGCAAAAATGGTATCTGAGATACACAAGATTAATGGTTTCGCATAAATTAAAGATGGCCACCAAATTTTCCACCCAATTGGGTCCGGATTCAATCGCGTTCTGGGTCACGAGCATATGGATGTGCACTGTAAGTTTGGGGTGTCTATGGTAAGTTGTTCTAAAGATATCCTGGTAACGATAAAGCTGTGACAATTTCACATAAATAAATTGAAGATGGCCACCAAAGTTTCCAACCAATTGGGTCCAGATTCAGTAGGGTTCTGGGTCACGAGAATATGGATGTGCACTGCAAGTTTGGTGTGCCCAGGAGAAGTCATTCTAAAGTTATCTTGGCAACTAGAAAGGTGTGACAGACGGACATACATGATGACGACAATACCCTTCGACCGAGGGGTAAAAAATGGATTCTACAAACAACTATTTGAACCACAACTGTTTTATTTCATCAATAAATATCCCTGAAGACAAAGTATAGAGGTACAAAGTTATTGGTGTACAGTATCAATTGAATGGTCGTCTATTACAGTTGGTTGCCCCGTACTTCAGGATTCATTATAAACATCCAACATCTACATTTGGCAAAATGAAACCTGGGGGCTTCAATAACCATGATCTAGAGAAAAACTAAACAGCTTTACTGTTACTATGAGAAGAGGCTTGCAATTTGTGTTCTATTAACATTATTATTTGGCAATTGAAGGTTAAATTTATAAACATGAAATGAAAGGAATATAGGTTGTCCTGATGTTTGTAGCTTGTTAATCGTTAAGCTTGTTATAACTGCAAAAAAAAACCACATAAAATATACAATGAACATCATGTGGTGTACTATAAGTTATACCAGACTTGCATGGGTATTCAGGCTGGTATTTCGTTGGGAAATAAATATTTTCACAAGCCCCCAGGGCAAGTGAAAATGCGGGCGAGTGAAAAAATTTATCTTCGAGATGAAATACGAGATGAAATACCAGCCCGGCCGGTATACCCATGCAAAAGACTGATAAAACAAATTCATCACATTGAAGAATCATTTTTCTCATTGGTTTAACAAATACGACCAACCCAAAAGAAAGACGGGCATAAATCAACGTTGAACAATCTAAAAAAATCGTGAGTCCGACATGCAGCGATTATTCCTTTTCATCTGTTCCACATTGAACAATAAACGGGATGAAACACTTAGCTGGCATTCTGACATTCCTGTTATGTGGTATAAAGCTTCCGATGATAATTTATTTCTTATCTTTATACGCAATTTCCGTCGCACAACTTGTGCCAGTGGCTGTACTCGCACACACGAACTCACACAGACAAATTCCTCTGAAACAGTGTTGACTGCATTTGTATATGTGCAAGCGCATCCTCGGCAACATTGGTATACGAGAAATCTCAATCTGTATACCAACTGTGGCCAGCGGTGACCAGGTTAATTAACCAATCAAAATCCTAGAATTTACTCTGAAATGTGATAAATACATGTATATAATGTACATATGATTATATACATGAGTGCTCAGTCACCCCCATGGCTTCATTCACCCCCATGGGTTAGTTTATAGGGATAGGGAGATCGCGTGCCCTTTCTATACTACTTATCGCGCATGCGCAGTCGACCCATTCTACTGTAGGGTGCAAGCCTGGCCCATGGAATATCGGGTAGCGAAAACCCCAGGACTCTCGCCCCACCCTATCCCACGCCACACCTATAGGGATAGGGAGATCGCGTGCCCTTTCTATACTACTACACACCGCGCATGCGCAGTCGACCCATTCTACTGTAGGGTGCAAGCCTGGCCCATGTAATCTCGGGTAGCGAAAACCCCAGGTCTCTCGCCCCACCCTATCCCGCGCCACACCTATGCGACCCGCTGTGCAGTGAGTAAAGCGGAGGAGGAGGAGGAGTAGGTGGAGGACATGCCACGGATTATACTAGGGAGATATAAAGACAACATTTTGACTACTGAGATAATTGAGAGAATATATGTAGAACAGTTGAAGGATGAAATGATGTCTGGCCCATTGTTCACAGGATTCCAACCCAGTGTCGACCCAATGTTCACCTCATTTCTAGAATGACTGTCTTGTGAAACGTTCAGATTGTTTCGGCTGTTTGGAATGAAATATACGGCTCTGTGGCTTGAGATCTGGTCAAAACCAGCCCAAACTGGGTCAATACTGGACTGATTTCTGTAGTGTATCTGTAACCACCGTTTAAATTTTTTATTTCAAATTACATGTAAATGAATATCACAAAATATCACGATGCGACACTGGACTATACTGAATGTATTTGATGACCCAATTAACCAAAATGTTCACAACAACAAGTGCTGGTCAAGTGACACATCGAACACCCTCAAATGGGTGAGAGTCCAAGTTCTTTATACAAATATTTATTACCCGAATTTGAGATTTGACAGATTTGCAAATAAAACAGCAAATAATTTGCTTAAACAAATTTGATATAATAAATGATGTAATGATCTACTTATTAACACTAAGTCTATTAATTTTCAGTCACCCTCAGGAACACCATCAAGGTATACTGAATATATATCTCCATCTTAATAATATGACAGTAACAACACAGATGACCCAATTACACCAAATTAGTTGACGTGTCCACAATACTGATCACATGACACATCAAACACCCTCAATTGGGTGTGAGTCAATTATCTTGTACTTTTCAAATTCACAATAGTACATTGTGAAATAATTCATAACAAATTATGTGAAATAATTCATAACAGATTAAACTTTGACAAAATTATTAATGAAAATGTTGCTTATTCCCAACAAAATATTCACATTCAGAAAATGTATGAATCGTGATAATCCATATCAAAAATTTTAAATTGAAAGGAGTAAATCTGAGTAGGAAATATAACCAGGAAATATATTTATTTTCTTATTTTTTATGTCTAACACATGAACTGTAAAATTCAACTTGCTTGAACATTTCCAATTTCTTCAATTTGCAAGCCCCACACACCTTGAAGAGGGCTAACTTGGCATATATGAATTGTAAACAGCATCCCACCCCCTTCTATCCAATGTAAATTAAAAAAAAAAAAATCTTTGGCTGATGTTGAAAAATTTATGAACAGAAGAAAATATGTTTTCATGATTTTTGGAGCTCACTGTTACATTGTAAAATTACCAGCACTTGGAATAAATGGATATGTATCAAACATTCACTTTATATACTTAACAGTTTATAAAATAGATACATTTGGCAAAGGAAAAATGAACTACAGAATTCAAGGGGTGGGTGTCTGAAATTGTCAACATTGCATTATAGTGACTGCCTCAAAGATCGTTCTTCCTTTGTCAGAGTTTCTAATCATCTCAAATGTCCATTCAACACCCTCTCACAGCAGCGCTGACCTTACTGTACTGAAAAATGCAGTGCTCATGCAGTCATTATATGTATTGATCAACACAGAAAGCGTGTATCTGCATATATGAAAGAGATGGAAAATGCTTTCGGCAGATCGATCTAGAAGAATGAACACGTTAGATGCTGTGCAAAAATTTGGATGTCTTGTTTAGCTTGGACATGCTGAGTCAACTCTGCTTCGTTTAGTAATGGATGATACTTACTGGCTGAGAGCAATGTGCATGAAAGCTGCGAGGTGCATTTTTTACCCCAGTGCAATCAGAGGGTATATCTGACTGTAGGAGGTATTCAGTCGGAATGCTATTAGTAAAGAATGAGTGGTGAGAATATATTCAGATCACTGTGTTTATATTTTGGTTCCATTAGTTATGGAAGAAGTAACTTTAGTACATTGATGTATGAACTAAAAAATATATAAACCCATGACCACATAAATTGTCCATGTTCAACGATACACTGACACTGTATTATCACTGAATTAACCTTGGCATATCCACACAAAAATACTGCTCATAGACCACATCAAACACCCTCAGATGGGTGCGAGTCAAAGTTGTGCTTTCACAAATTTATGACAAAACATTTCTCGCAAACAGTATGATATGAATAATTCATGACAAAGTCTGAATTTGACAGGATTGCAAATAAAATTTTAAAGAATATTTTGGCTGCTGTAAATGTAACCATATGTCAATTGCAGTACTTACATCTTGTGTTAATGATGTTGTTACCATAGAAACATGTTGCCAATCATAGTATCAAGTTTTCAGGAGAAATACACGAGATTGCATAATTCTCATATTCATGGAGAACTGGTTGCTATGGTAACCGAACATATATACCTCAAGCTATTGATTAGATCTTATAACAAAGCGACAGTATATTAATGTTAACTCAGAACCATATGTAAATTCAGAAAAGAAAATACCCCAGGACCTATAATTAACTCTAGCCTCCTGAAATATCATCAGGGATTAGTTTGTATTCTAATTGTACTGGATACTAAACAATATATCTTTATAAAATTACAATACCGTAATTGTCTGATGACTGATGAAATAAACATGATAAACAATAAAAAATTCTTAGAATGAAATGACAATAATGGTTCTTGCAAGAATTGGATTTGTATTCTATTGATTTGATAGGCTTGGTATTGGATATTAACAGGACTAGTCACAGTGGGGCCGATTTCAACTGAACCAGATTATTAACACGTTTTACCAGGTTGATGCATAGGCCCACTGGGAAGCAGCCCCATCAAAATGCAAGGCCTATAGTGTCAGTTACATTTGGCTATATGGAGTTGCACATACTCAAAACAATATTCACGTTGGCCCTGGACTTATATCAAATTAGCACGCTGTCGCTCATACTTGGCTCTCACTTCGGGGCTGTATTTCACAAAAGGTTTGTATTCATCTCTCATTGCAGAGTGTCTGGCACCAATTGGGGCAACTTTTTGGTAGGGATCCTCATGAGAATTGTTGAAAGTGCGTAGTGTAGCCCGCAAGTGTTCTAAGGGAGGTAATTTGTCGTAGTAGAGGTCAGGACTATTATTAGCCATGCGTGTTGTGCTAAGAGTGTACTGAGTCTGTGTACGTAATAAAGGAGAGGTATTCGCTGGAGGAACAAACCTATTCCCTGCGACTGAGAAACGTGGCAAACTTTTCTGTTTCAAATTGTTCATCTTGTGAGAGACCAGACCTTTATGTAGCCTTTCTCGATCAACTTTTTGTTCCTCTTTCTTGCTTTTTGGTGGTTTTCGTCTTGCATTTGAAATGGCTAATGTCCCAGTGTTTTCTTGACCTTCAATCCAAGCTAAGTCTTCTTGTAATTTGCTGTTAAACCGGTTTAACACTGTTCTTTTGTCCAACACAGACATTTGACGTGAACCCAGTTTGTTTGTCGCAGTTGAACTCTTCGTTGAGCTTTGACCTGTGTGGCGAGAAAGCGTCCGTATGGAGGAAATTCCATTTTTTGAAGCACTTTGGTCCTCCCCATCAGTTCTAGGAAGAATATTAGAATGACGAGAGATGGGTTGAGGGATGAGACTTGGTTTGTGGCCATTGTTTTTTCCGGGTGGTGATGGTGTATGCTGGGAATTATTATCCTGGACTGGACTCACTTTGATGGGTTCAAAATAAACATTGCCGTTATATCCTCGCCAGGCCTGCAAAGTACAAGAAATACATTAAATCACTTAACACGATCATATTTATGATAAAACTGGACGCTATGATTGGCTGGACTTTTTCTAGTTTTTCTATATTAGCCAATGGACTGCCATATTGTCTTCATCATACATTAAAATCGACCAACCAGCACTCTCATAGCTTTGGATTGTCTGAAATGGCCCATCTATTCAACTCAGTATCTTAGAACAGAAGGATAAATTATATACATGTAAGATTAAAGCTGTGAATACCAACACCTGACATGCCTGGGAAAAATGATCAACCTCTAAAGACTGACATTATCCATGGTCCCCACCCATGTAGTTTCCGGGTGTGAAGAGAAATAGGAACCAGATGTCATGATATGACTGAATTAGTGTTGAAATGGACAATAAATCATATTCACTCACCCAATGCTTAAATTTGAAGTATTTTGAACCTTGATAAACCAGAGCCCTCAAAAAAAGACACTATAATTTGGTCCCAAGCAGGGTCAGTTTACACAGGTTTCACTGTTCTTTTGAGTTGTAACAGTTCAGGGAGCAAACATTTTAGGTTTTGCGGCATGAAATTCCACCCTATAATCATGATAATATACATACAGGAATGACAGCTTTTGTATGATCTAGTTTGGGGCGTGAGTGAGTGAATATGATTTAACGTTGCTTTCAACACTATTTCAGTCATATCACGACGTTTGGTTCCTATTCCTTTTCACACCCAGAAACCACACGGGGCTAGCTCTCCTACCTTCAGAGGTGGCATGGGCACAGGTGTATCCTGCTCCACATAGAAGAATTGAGGGTCAGGAATCCCAAAAGGGTACATCCAGGGGCTCTCCTCCATCTGTTTACTGAGACAGCGCATAGACATCAGGTTCACGGCTTGTTTGTACATGGCTTCTCTTGACTCCACATCAGGACGAGATGTGTCCCTGTAAAAGATTTAAATAAAGCGCTAATTTTATTTCTAATTATATTTTTACATCATATATTATGCGTAACACAATTGTGATTGTTGGCATTTTTATTAACGTATAGTATTTTACCTGCTGGGCAGTCTCTGGGATAGATGTTTTCCCCCATGCTCAGTCAATTTTACCCTGTAGTTCCTCCCTAAGCATTCGGCATGACTTAGTGAACTGTCTATTGAATTCATGCACATTTTAACTTGCAACTACTGGCTCAGATCCAACATACAAACTTCTTTTCAATATATATACCATTCATGCATCAAATATTGGAATACATACATACATATTCCACTCAACATACAAAGGTCAAGAAAGTCAATTTGGTTTGCAATCCATTACAGCTGACATGTTTGACTGTGGGATTATAGCTGCTGGACATTTCAACAGTCATTTAACTTCTATAAGGTCAGATATACTGACAACTGATCGAGGAAAAATGTACAAGGTGAAAAACATTGTAAATGAAAACAAATGTTAACGTTCTTCTTCAAGAGTAATTGTAGAAGTAGGGAACTAGTAACAAAACCAATCATGATGAAGGGTTTTAAAATGCTATTTATAACTACTGAGGAATGTCACCAGGTAAACAAAGAATAATAATTTGTTTGGTTACTGTAAAAGATAGATTGGAACTTGAAATATGTTGGAAGTAGGCAATTGAATCCAATTAAAAAATTACAAAGCTTAGAGCTTTGGAGACAAACAGATAGCAGAAGAAATAGTTTCACTAAAAATACAATAAAACCAGTATTACCTGGACATGGTGGGTGTTAACTATGATTGAACAAATTTGCAAGTAGGATGTGAATACATCATGGAGCTTACTGAAGTACTGTTCCTGAATTGTCCTGTGTGTATGACCACCTGTCCAGTTACCAAGTACAGAGAGGAATAACGTCAGACACATTGATTCTGCATTGTTATCCTCTAATGGTTGGTGCGTGTTAGTGTGCCTACACATCCATATGATAACAATATTCTATCAGCACAATAACAATGACGATTGACGTGACTACCCAAGTGAGAGTCGCGATATACAGGAAAGTACACAGTACACAAGCCTGACCAGTAACCATGCAAAAGTTGACTGTTCAACAGTCTTTACTGCTAATCAATATCACATAATTACATGCAGTATTTCTCAGAATCTGTCAGCTTGTGTCTGGTAATTTTTGTCCAATAAGAAATGCTTTTTGGCTTTATACTATTAACTTTTGATTTTAAACAGCTAGGTTAAAAGTACATGTATTGCTGAAAAACTAGAACCACTGTAATTGTCCTTTTTATCCATATCGCCCTTTCCAGAAATTTTATATAGAATATTCTGCCATCCTAGCGTTCGACATGCATGATTATAACACAAAATAAATTAATAATCTAAATCTATCTGATTTATGTTAACAAATTGTGAGTTATACTGGGCATAGTAGAAAGTAATTCAACAGGAAAAGTAAATTTGAATAAGTGGGTACCATAGCACACACTACTGACTAGGCAATTAATATTGCAATAACCATATATTTTCCTGCAGGTACTGATCATCAGGCTCGATACACCTCCGGCTCAATGCACCATTCTATGTACACAGCTTGATCAATAACTATAGATCGGGGAAAGTGTAAATAGCAACACCAATCAATGCAGGTCTGCCTGTATACCTGGCTGTGTCAGTTAGATACATATATAAGTACTGGTATTGCCAAGCTTAGACTGACAGCTGTGCAATATTAATGTCTCACTGGTTTTCATAACTCAACACTGATAGTTTAATCCCTGCCACTTACCAATTGTAACGTTGTCTATAAGCGCAATAGCTAGTACCCAGAGGGAAGGCAACTTAGATGAATCTTATTGAAAAACTCTGTGTAAACAGAAAGTATATTTTCCTTACATTATTAAAGCTTCTCTCACATTCATACTGTTCTGTGATTTTAAATTGTAGTCATCAGAGATAATGCAGTCACTGTCACAGCAGGGGAGATAATACATTCACTGTCACAGCAGGGGAGATAATACAATCACTGTCATATCAGGAGAGATATTGAAGTTACTGTCACAGCAGGGGAGATAATGCAGTCACTGTCACAACAGGGGAGATAATGCAGTCACTATCACAGTAGAGGAGATAATGCAGTCACTGTCACAGCAGGGGGGATAATGCAGTCACTCTCACAGCAGGGGAGACGATACAGTCACTGTCACAGAAGGGTAGATGCAGTCACTCACAGCAGGGGAAATGATGCAGTCATTCTTGTATTCCTGTTACAGCATCAGAGATAATGCAGTCACTATCACAGCAAGGGAAGCATGTGTGATGTAGTCACTGTCACAGCTGGGGAGATAATGCAGTCACTGTCACAGTAGGGGATATAATGCAGTCACCATCATAGCAGGGGAAATAATACATCAACTGTCACAGCAGGGAAGATAATGCAGTCACTCTCACAGCAGGGGAGATAATGCAGTCACCATCACAGCAGGGGAGGTACTGCAGTCACTGTCAGAGCAGGAGAAATAATGCAGTCACTCAAAGCAGGCAGATGATGCAGTGAGTCATTGTCAGAGCAGGAGAGATAATGCAGTCACTCACAGCAGGGCAGATGATGCAGTCACTGTCAGAGCAGGAGAAATAATGCAGTCACTCACAGCAGGGCAGATGATGCAGTCACTGTCAGAGCAGGAGAAATAATGCAGTCACTCACAGCAGGGCAGATGATGCAGTCACTGTCAGAGCAGGAGAGATAATGCAGTAACTGTCAGAGCAGGAGAAATAATGCAGTCACTCACAGCAGGGCAGATGATGCAGTCACTGTCAGAGCAGGAGAGATAATGCAGTCACTCACAGCAGGGCAGATGATGCAGTCACTGTCAGAGCAGGAGAGATAATGCAGTCACTCACAGCAGGGCAGATGATGCAGTCACTGTCAGAGCAGGAGAGATAATGCAGTCACTCACAGCAGGGCAGGTGATGCAGTCACTGTCAGAGCAGGAGAGATAATGCAGTCACTCACAGCAGGGCAGATGATGCAGTCACTGTCAGAGCAGGAGAGATAATGCAGTCACTCACAGCAGGGCAGATGATGCAGTCACTGTCAGAGCAGGAGAGATAATGCAGTCACTCACAGCAGGGCAGGTGATGCAGTCATCCTTGTATTCTTGTTACAGCATGGGGGATAAAGCAGTAGCTGTCGCAGAGAGATAATGAAGTTACTATCACACCAGGACAGATAATGCAGTCACTGTCACAGCAGGGGAGATAATGCAGTCACTCTCACAGCAGGGCAGATGATGCAGTCACTGTCAGAGCAGGAGAGATAATGCAGTCACTCACAGCAGGGCAGATGATGCAGTCATCCTTGTATTCTTGTTACAGCATGGGGGATAAAGCAGTAGCTGTCACAGAGAGATAATGAAGTTACTGTCACACCAGGAGAGATAATGCAGTCACTGCCACAGCAGGGGAGATAATGCAGTCCCTGCCACAGCAGGGAAGATAAAGCAGTCACTGTCACAGCAGGGGAGATAATGCATTCAATCACGGCTGGGGAGATGATGCAGTCATCCTTGTATTCCTGTTACAGCATTGGAGATAATGCAGGAACTGTCACAACAACGGAGATAATACAGCCGCTTTCAGAGGATTGGAGATAATGCATTCACTTTCACAACAGAGGAGATAATGCATTCAGTGTCAATGCAGGGAAAATAATGCAGTCAATGTCACAGCAGGGTAAGTGATGCAGTCAATGTCACAGCAGGGGAGATAATAAAGTCACTGTCACAGCAGGGGATGCGATGCAGTCACCGTCATAGCAAGGGAGATAATGCATTCACTGTCTCAGCAGAGGAGATAATACAGCCACTGTCACGTACAGCAGGAGAGATAATGCAGTTACTGTCAGAGCAGAGGAGATGATGCCATCACCATCACAGTAGGGGAGTTGATGCAGTCACTGTCAGAGCAGAGGAGATGATGCAGTCACTGTCGGAGCAGAGGAGATGATGCCATCACCGTCACAGCAGGGGCGACAATGCAGTCACCATCACAGCAATGGAGATGATGCAGTCATTCTTTTATCCCTGTTACAGCATGGAAGATAATACTGTCACTATCACAACATTGGAGATAATGCAGTCAGTGTCACATTAGGAGAAATTATGAAGTCACTATCACATCAGTGGAGGTAATACAGTCACTGTCACAGCTGCAGAGGTAATACAGTCGCTATCACAGCAGGGAAGATAATACAGTCACTGTCACAACAGGGAAGATACTGTAATGCAGTCACCGTCACAGCAGGGGAGGTCATATTCACTATCACAGCAATACTGTCACAGGAGGGGAGATAATGAAGTCACTGTCACAACAGAGGAGATAAAGCAGTCAGTCACAACAGGGGAGTAATGCAGTCACTGTCACAGCAGGGAGAAAATGCACTCACTGTCATAGCCGGTGAGATATCACAATCACAGCAGTCACAGTTACAGCAATGGAGATATGTAGTCACTACCGGTATCACAGTAGGTGGGATAATGCAATCACTGTCACAGCAGGGGAGATAATGCAGTTACTATCACAGCAGGAGAGATAATGCAGTTACTATCACAGCAGGGGAGATAATGCAGTTACTATCACAGCAGGGGAGATACTGATGTTGCAGCAGGGCTGATGATGGGGTCATTGTTGTATATATGGGAGATAATGCAGTCACTAGCAGGGAAGAAGATATGGTCATATATGATGGACAGATAACACAGTTATAATTTAATCATAGAAGATCATCATGAACCAACAATGAACAGTATAATACAAACCTGGAGTCCACTTCTCGACCATCCAATGCTATGGTGTTGTCTGTAACATAGCTGGCAGGTGTATTGGCCTTACCACGAAGACCAGCTACATATGCCAAGTCTGCTGTGCTTGAACTGTTTGGTTTCTCTGCTAGTTCGAGATTGTCTTTGCTGAATGTCACAGCAGACTTCTCCCCTGAATCCTCAATATCTCTGCCATCAAACGCCCCGTCCTGAACTTGCCCTGAGTCTGCGGGCAACTGTGAGTTGTGGTTGTTAGTGGTTTGAGCTGGGTTGATCGGGGGAATGGTCGCAGATTCTACTATCTCCCCCTCTTCCTCTTCCTGAATATCTGGCATATCCTGCCCCAGAAGACCTGGGGTAATACTGGCGTTTCCTCCATTTCCTGACACATCAAAGTCCTCCAGCTCAGAGTCAGTGAGATCTGCACACTCAGCATTATCCTCGTATATTCCTAGGTCATCCTCCTCTCCGAGGTCCTGGACCCCATCCTCCTCCACGTCACCCTCACCTAGTCTCTCATCCAGACTCACTATCACATGGGTCTGAAGGGTCTGGGGCACTACAGCTGCCATGCTGATGTCACTGTCAAATCTCCATCAAACTTCAATCCTCTTGCCACAGTAACAGTTACAGCATACTCAATCTGAAAACACAAAAAGAGATAACAATTGCAAATCATGCAAAATAATTGAATCTTTTGATTCTACATGTACATCATACATAGTCAAACTACAGTTAAGTAAAATGCAGTATGGTACCAATATATTCATCAGAAATGCTAGCAGGTACTCAGTGTGATAGGTACGGTACATGCAGCAAATCGTCTCCACAGATAAAGTAATATTCAGTGGTGGAACTAACTAATCAGAATTATATTTCTACAAGCTAGGTATACTGGTCTGTCTCCCCATAATAATAAAACAATTTTGAGCTCTGCATGGTACAGATGTGTCATGCATTGAACTGAGTGCACAGAACTGACCGAGAAGAACAACATGCCACAAGGATATAAGTGCAAAAACAAATTTTTTAGGCAGTAATAAGTTTCCCCTAGGAACTTCTCAAGAGTTGGCACACAACAGGTAACTGCACCCCAGTAATTAATATCTTTGGACAGATTGTCCTTTGATTATTTCTTTACCTTGAGGCTTATCTGTGTAAATTGAGATTATATTGTCTATATACACCAGGCCAACAGAGTAACCCTATAGCCTGGCAACAATCTAGCTAATGTTGACCTCACATAATGCTATACCCTTAAGATCAACACAGCTTTATTAAAGGCACAATGTTATTTTGTAAATTACACTTCAGATGAATAATACACATGCCATCACTGAGTGGAGGTACATATATATATACCATATATACACTTGTGTGACATAGTCTATAACATTACAGCTAGCCTCTGGCAGGAGAAACAGACAAAGCGTATTATGTATTATATAAGAAACATTACCAGTATCCAAACAACTTTTGTACTACAAATTTCTAATATATACAAAGATCTAGAGACAACTCAAACTGGCAATTTCCATTTATACAAATCCTGCAGGGTCAATTTTTTTTTCTCTTTACCAGCTACCGCACCCTGGATATATTACCATTAATTTTCACTGATTAATTTTAAAACTTTATGTATCACTAATAACTTCATTTACCATAATTTGCACCAATTAATTAGTATTCACACAATTCAATCACACTATTACTTCATAATAATCCCCACTAATTACTTAACAGGTTAATTAACAATATCCCGAATGAATAACACATTCTCATGATAGTTCCCATCCATTAACAAGTCAGACCCATTAGTAAAACTTTCCACCCATTATGAAGTTCATGCACCACAATAATTCCTACACATTAAGTAACATTTTCATTTTCCAAATTGGCATCAATAGGTAATCCCTATGGATTTGCACAATTAAATTAATTGCACAAAAAATTGATTTATCACAATTCCCACCAAATAAAATTCTTGTTTATATGTTATTTAACTGACATTGATTGATTACTATCAGCAATGCCATTCTATCATGAATAATTGCGCTATTTCAGCTTTTTGTTTATAAAATATGTACCGTTATCAGAAAATGGCAATTGTCCGAGAACAAAAATATATATTTCCACTTAATAACATTTACGAATCATAAATAAAAAACAAATTAGATTATATTAAATACACATGCTGCCATACCTGTTAGTTTTAGTTACCAAGCCCTCTGTCCCATAGTGACAATATAAACATGTAAGACAGAAATACCTTCACTTCACAGATTCTCTTCTCCTCCTAGAGAATATTCACAAAAAAAAAAAATCCAACTTATTGTCTCATTCAGTAACACGACAAAAAAATATATATATATATAAAATGTTTCTGGTGTCCAACTTTCAGACTGAAGTAGTGTATATATATTCCTATAGTATCAAGGGCCAGACCACTGGTAAGCAGCTATTGAACACACTTCAACGACTAAGACAGCAAACCTTTTAGTGAGCCAGGGTAAAATAGGAACAAAACCTTAACATGACAGCACATGTTATTTGTCCTGTTGGCCCGGCCTTCAATGATAAATGACATTTCAAACACAAATATATCAATAGGGGCTTTTAGGCCTTATAACCCAGGCCTTGTGTACGACATTCAATACACTAACATACCCTGAATCTGTTCTGATCAGAAATCAATGTGAAGATCACGGGGCTCCATAGAGGTGGAAAGCTGATTGTAAATGGGGGAAAAGTTTTCAATGTTTAGAATCATGAAACCTTTGTATATTGAATATCCCAACTGTCCATTAAAATTTTTCCCCTGCTTTACCATTCAAGGATTCAAGATGAAGGAACTAATATAAATATAATCTTGAGGGCATTGTTGGTAAAACCTGTCTATATCAACCATCACATTTGGAACTGAATAATATGTCAGTTAAGACAGGTTATGCTTAAGAGCCTCACATCATTGAAGACAATAGATTGGGACAGGGTAAATAATGGATTGGTGGTATTCTAAGAACATGTAAGTTTAGACAGGTTATAACAACAGCCTCACATCATTGAAGCCATCGGGACAGGGTAAATAATGGTTGACTACAACAGGTAACGGAGAACCATGCACCTCTCTAAACTGGAGGAAAATAGGTTGCTTTTGCCCAATAAGGTCAAACATTTATCAAACTGAGCGACATCCACCATAGACAACCATGGTCATATATATCCACATCAGATGGTATTAAGAAAAAAAAATTTCATCTGCCTAATTTACATACTAATAGACATGTTTTGTTCTCTAGTAAAAATTAGACTATGCATACTTTCATAAGCTAATTCTCCTCATGATTTTGGAGTGATATGATAAAGAAATCAAGAGTTATTAAGCAAACAGCTTTTTTATCTCCATTGTAGAGAGGTAGTTCTCTCTAACCTGTATAACCTGTATGTCACTTTATACAGATGTTTTATGATCACCTGTCATTTTGACAACCTATCAACTCTAATGGTGGACAATCTGTTTATTTGTATCAGTTAAATTCTCTTCTTTCAGATTAGAACTAGCCAGTCCCCACTCCTTCACCATGTCCACCGATTGATACAGTTGTACATTGAACATGGTTCAATCCAAATGCTTTTATCTATTTTCTGTGAATTTACAGCCTAACTTCATGTTCCATTGATCACTGTGTGTTCAGTCATTCATTCAATGTTTTCCACAATATGATCTGGTGAAAGGTATTATACTGTTAAATAAGTTTACACTATCTATCTGAGTACTGTTATATTATACACACCTTCACCATTGCTAAGCAATTCCTGCAGTTTGAATGAACTATGCATTCTCACATGGGCAATAAAATTAATTTCGCTTTGATCTGTCCAAAAATAGACATTACATTGGTTCACATAATGTTAATGTCGGAAATGAAATGTCTGTGCCAGGGAGAGCAGGGAGGGGAGTTAATTTCATTGAATTTCAAATAAAAAGAATGTAAAGGCACATAGGTTAGAAAAAATAGCCTTTTCAGTTGTGAACTTCTTAGAATAAAAATAATACGAAGCAAATGCTTGGAAAGATCAGGATTAATATAATGACTGTTTGGTGCCGTCTTATTAACTATTCCAATATTATTAATACTTAGATTCATTTATTAAGACTTTGAAGACACAGATAAATTGAAAATACATTGACATTGACAGAGCTTGAAGAAGTTGGAATGCATAATGCTTACACTGACAGAGCTGGTAAATTGAAGAAGTTGGTAACCATGACTATTACATGACAGCTAGTAAATTGAAGAAGTTGGTAATGATAACAATCACATTGACAGAGCTGGTAAACTGAAGAAGTTGGTAACTATGGCAATTATACTGACAGAGCTGGTAAATTGAACAAGTTGGTAACCATGACAACTACATTGACAGAGCTGATAAATTGAAGAAGTTGGTAACTATGGCAATTATACTGACAGAGCTGGTAAATTGAAGAAGTTGGTAACCATGACAATTACACCGACGAGCAGGTAAATTAAGTTGGTAACCATGACGATTACACTGACAGAGCTGGTAAACTGAATAGGTTGGTAACCATGACAAATACACTGAGAAAGCTGGTAAATTGAAGCAGTTGGTAACCATGAAGATTACACTGACAGAGCTGGTAAACTGAAGAAGTTGGTAACTATGGCAATTATACTGACAGAGCTGGTAAATTGAACAAGTTGGTAACCATGACAACTACATTGACAGAGCTAGTAAATTGAAGAAGTTGGTAATCATGACAATTACACTGGCAGAGCCAAGCTCTACCAGGCATTTATTACATTCTGCTTCGCACCTCTCCATTTAGCACTGTCAGGGTCTCACGGACTGAACCTCAGTTGACCTGAGGTCATCCATCACCACAGTAAACGAGTATGGCAACCGTCTAATTGAGCACATTGATATAAACAGCGAATATCCGATATATATTTCTGCAACATATAGTTCTTGGGTAATTTCTAAAAAGCTGCCTTCAAACTGAGTGACACTGGCATTTTGAAATATATTGAATAACTGTTAAATGTATTTCAAGATAAATATACGTATTGCAATCAGTAATACAATTAGATAGAACAGTTCTTGGTTTCTGCAAGTATCCTGCAACAAATAACGAGACCCTTACAGGGGTAAATGGAGAGTAGCGCAAAGCACCCTGGGAGAGGATGTGACAGAGCTGGTGAATTGAAAAGTTGGAAACCATGACAATTACACCTACAGAGCTGGTAAATTGAAGTTGGTAACCATGATAATAAACATTGACAGAGCTGGTGAATTGAAGAAGTTAGTAACCATTACGATTACACTGACAGAGCTGATAAATTGAAGCAGTTGGTAACCATGACGATTAAATTGACAGAGCTACAAGGAACCATGACATTTACACTGACAGAGCTGGTAAATTGAAGAAGTTGATAGACAAAGATAATTTGAAAATACACTGTCACATTGACAGAGCTGGTAAATTGAAGAAGTTGGTAACCATGACAATTACACTGACAGAGCTGGTAAATTGAACAAGTTGGTAACCATGGTGATTACACTGACACAGCTGGTAAATTGAAGAAGTTGGTAACCATGACGATCACACTGACAGAGCTGGAAAATTGAAGAAGTGGGTAACCATGAAGATGACACTGACAGAGCTGGTAAGTTGAAGTTGGTAACCATGAAGATTACACTGACAGAGCCAATAAATTGAACAAGTTGGTAAACATGACTATTACACTGACACAGCTGGTAAATTGAAGAAGTTGGTAACCATGGTGATTACACTGACACAGCTGGTAAATTGAAGAAGTTGGTAACCATGACAATCACACTGACAGAGACGGTAAATTGAAGACATTGGTAGCCAAGAAGATGACACTGACAGAGCTGGTAAGTTGAAGAAGTTGGAGCCATGAAGATTACACTGACAGAGCTGGTAAATTGAAGAAGTTGGTAACCATGGCAAGTACACTGACAGAGCTGGTAAACTGAAGAAGTTGGTAACCATGGTGATTACACTGACAAAGCTGGTAAATTGAAGAAGCTCGTAACCATGCATGCAAGTACACTGACAGAGCTGGTGAATTGAAGAAGTTGATAACGATGACAATTACACTGACAAAGCTGGTAAATTGAAGAAATTGGTTACCATGACATTTACACTGACAGAGCTGATAAATTGAAAAAATTGGTAACCATGACAATTACACTGACAGCTGGTAAATTGAAGAAGTTGGTAATGATAACGATCACACTGACAGAGCTGGTAAACTGAAAAATTAGTTGGTAACCATGACAATTACACTGACAGAGCTGGTAAATTAAAGAAGTTGGTAACCATGGCATTCTCTGTTCAATTCTTGTCAAATTATAACTCCAAAAGCAAAACAGAAGACCAAATGAATGATACAAAAAAACATTACTTTTATACACTTGTATACTGGTGAATGTGTTTTTCACTGGTTAATTCACAGATTATCTTTTTTACATTTTCTAAAATGTTAAAAAAAAATCCATTATTTGTCACTCTTTTATGGCTTTAACTCGTACATGTTTTTCCTTGTTAAAGAAATAAAAATATATCCTCAAAATGTAAAAGGATCAGTAAGAATCTGTGTAATTTTCCTAGTGTCAGATTTTGAATTGCTTCCACTCAAGAGATGAATCACGTTGGAAATAGTTATGTGCATGTACAGTTCAACACAGCACAAACATGAACTAAATTTATTCCATGCCATGAACAGTTTTTATTCTTCATTTTTTTCCATCCAATAAGCATATTTTTTGCTTTGTTTTTACTGGCAGCATACCAGTACAACAAATAAAATAGCTCGTGTAAACTAGAGAGTCTAAATCTGACACATTTTTCAATGATTATTATCCCAGGACTAATGAACATCAATGTGTGTTTACAAAAGCCGATGTCAGATATTTGATATTCGTGACAAGAATACAGATTCAGTTATTGTGCCATATTCCCCTGGAATCTTACTTGTTTACTCTGAACAAACAACATTATCTCTATGAAGGCTGTTTATACAGCAAAACTAAAAACTGATTTATAACAATTGAGATTATGTGACCGAATACAATATACAGCTATACAAACAGTTAAGTGAAACTGAAGCCCGAGTATTTCAACATATATGATAATACTGATTTACACATCCAGTTATTTTTCTATGATTCATTTCCCGTTGTCCCAATGAATTTGAAAATATTGTAAAATTCTTACCTTTGTGAAACTTGGGTCTTCAAACAATCCCTTCTACAATCTATTGGGGTCTACAGTTTACACTGGATCGTCGAATACAGTAACAGTGATTTTATGCTCAAATTTACCGTCTACTTGTAAACACAAAGGCAAATGTAAATCTATAATTATATACAGCCAGCCATGAATTCACCTGAGAGCCACACACCTAGTGGACACTGATAGTGTGATGACACTGTTTATTTTCAGTTGCCATGGAAACCACATAGCAGGGAGCAGATGCTTCCTTGTTCTGTGCATACAATCCATCAGTCAATTATCCTAGTAGGCCTAGTCCTTACTGTATACAGTACAGTAAACCTTCTGATTATTATATCACATTTTGACCAGCACGATTACTAATCTGTAATTTCATCATCCTTTAAATTGAGGAGAAATTCAATAGATTCAATCACCCATTCTGTAAATCATATAACTTTTTGTCCTAATAAAGGACCTGGTGCAGTTTGAGAAGCTTTTGGTCCCCATGAGGTGTGGTTTGAAAGAAACATGTGTGTCAGAGTGAAAGACATTTTCAGTTAGCTTGAAATATATTATTTTATTATATGGTCTGAGTATTTTCCAACCTCTGGGTCTTAGGGTTCTTGAATAATATCCCTTGAGATAGTTGATTTGTGCACAATCATCTATTCGAAAACACTACTCTTCATTCTTTATGAACATATGAAACCAAGATAAACATTACCTCGAAATATTGGTTGTGTAAATGGTTGGTTCTTACCCTAAAAACAATTTGGCACTGGACTGGCTTCATATGTTTACAGAGATAAAAAGTAGGTGTTTTCACCTTAAAACAGATTATTTTGCACAAATTCAATACTTCAAGATGCAGGTACTACCAAAACCCTAAGACACAGGTTCTGGAAAATACTCAGAAAATACAATAAGATCATATATTTTAAAGCTAACTATCATGTGATACTACATTTTGAACGCGCCTCATGGGGAACAAAACCTCACTAAACCACGCCAGGTCCTTTGATCTCCCAATTAGCCATGATTAGGCTCAGTAAATAAATTGTTCGTTTAATATCATCACCTGCAGATTAGTACAAAATGTATGTTGGAAACAAGATGTTAAAGGTGAACTGCAAAGCTTTTAATTTTATGTAAAATGTTGCTTATATACATCTTGTCTTATGTGACATAACTTTTATACGTTTTTGGGGCAAATATATATTGCAAAAATGTACTAATAACAATATTTAAGTTATCCTGTTATAAATCCGTCTTGAAAACTTGCATCGCTTGTCTCTCTTGGTTTGTAGAACGTTATGACGTTGTAGTGGTCTCCTTCGTTGAAGTTTTATTTAAATGTGACGTCATGCTACGTCGGATGAATGAGCGAGGACCACTATAACATCATGACGTTCCAAAAACAACGGGAGGCAAGCGATGACGTTTTTAAAAGTTCTGGTTCTCGTTTTCTGGTGGTATAAGTTTTGACTTCTCATATACCCAAAATAAAACAATAACCCACAGAACTATTACCACACATATTTGTAACAACTATAGAAGTTCTTGTTTTATGACATTTTAACAGAACATTGGAAAGCTTTGCAGTTCACCTTTAATTTAACACGATTGCTGAAATACACAAAATTTGCCCAACTTGGAATTTGACTGCCCAAATGGAGATCTTAATTACATTGCATATCCTTGCTCGTCAGCACTCGTACATGAAATGGCTTAAATAAACTTGGGTTGTAGACAGTGTGGATAAAAAAGTGTTTAGGGCAGCAAGAGGTGGGTTTTGATAATAAACCTTATTTCTGTATGAGATTGCACTTCCTGTGAAAGAATTATTAGATTATTTACTGTACTCTGATGACCCAGCTGGTGAATTATTAGATTATTTACTGTACTCTGATGTCAGACCCAGCTGGTGAATTATTAGATTATTTACTGTACTCTGACCCAGCTGGTGAATTATTAGATTATTTACTGTACTCTGATGACCCAGCTGGTGAATTATTAGATTATTTACTGTACTCTGATGACCCAGCTGGTGAATTATTAGATTATTTACTGTACTCTGATGACCCAGCTGGTTTCTATACAACGTTACTACATTTATATCATCACATTCCAGACCAGTGGATTTGACGAGAATTCTGCATATTTCCACGTTAATCAATATTCCCATGTCGATCAATGATCCAACACGTTAGAACAACTATTTTATGACTTTTTTTCTACCAATGCATTTCACCGATTTTCCACAGCTGAATTAATCGTGACAGTAAATTTAGCTACGAATTCATTCAATATTGATTGGCCACACCCAGACGTCATCACACTGAGTATTAAAAAATATCTATGAGACAGAGTATGGTGTATCCAGGAAAACAAATCCATAACATTAGGAGCAGGCAGCAGTGATGACAAGTAACTAGGTGTTAGATTCAGGAAATTATCCCTGTATGGAAGGATACTATTATAAATGTATTGTGCTAATCACACATACATCTATACAACCTGCCACACAGACATCCTGACCACTGAACAACAGTATTGCTCCATTTTGGATTAAGACTCTAGCAATTCGATGGAATAGATCAAGGCTCTACAAATTGAATAGAGAAAGTGCAATTACTTCTGGATTGAATTAGTCAGAACTAAACATATCACAATACAAACTAATACACTAAACTACATGTACATAGAATACATAAAAACAAAAATAAACAGTTTAAGCTATTACAACAAAAATACTTAGGCAAACAATACACATCGCGTCACAGTGGACTGAATGATGAATGCTACATAAAATGGGATGATCCATCCGATGCTACTTTGAGGATGTCAACATAAACCCTCATACACAGATTTTGCAACAGCACATGCATTTTGATGACACGCTTGGCTTTACAAAAAGGTCTTATTGCATCAGCTTGAACTTTCAGCTGAGGGTATTTGTCTGTTTTTTATGTTACAGCAGTGTTTATTTCTACCCATCAATGGTTTTGTGCAGACACAGGCAACCAACACATAAACCACTCCATTGTTTCAAAACAATTATCAAAGAAAACAGGTCGTATGGATATGAACATTGTTTTTAAAATATATACCAGACAACGTTTGTCTCTGCTGTCTTAGACTAAACAAAACCACTGATGGTGGAAAATAAAAACTGCTAGAATGTGGCATATATAGACAAGGGCCCTTAGCTGAAAGTCAATGCTGATACAATAAAAGCAGTCAATTAACACTGTTCATCATTTCATGACTTAGTACTTCATATTCGCAACAAAATAAAGTGCAATTCATCATTAAGAATTTGGCAATGACAACAAAGTCTAGCCTCTCATGGGAGATGATGTTTGGGCTTACCTGATTTGACCCCCAACTTATGGGCACTAATGCAGAGTTGAATGAGAGCAGAATGATGACTTTTGTTCTTCATTGCAAGAATCAGTTTCTATGCCAAAATATTTCTTGAAAGTAGTTGCATTAACAGAAGGACAGATGATGCCAAGAGATGATACGTACATCACGTCAAAACTGACAGATATACAAAAAAGATCACATTTATTGGGTAGGTCAACCAAATTTGAGTCAGAATTAGTGGTGATTCAACGTTGATAAGAGTACTTCAGTTATCATAGAATTTTGTGTAGCTACTTGATGAAGTACACAAGGAAACCTGCATAAACCAGACATGGTCAATGGACCACAATATGTGGTCAGTTTAAACAGTCATGGTTATAGAGGTTCATATCAATAGAACTAGAACACCAGCAACATGACCATTTACAGTATCTCACAAGTTGTCAGTTTGCTCAAGTGTCAGTTTTAACAGGTTCTACTAAAAACAAATCTACAATAGATACCAGAACAGGCCAGAAAATCACTTTTGACTGGTTATACGGAGGAAACATCTACAATAGAGCGAGTGAGTAGGATTTAAGGTCACTTTCAACAATATTTCAGTCATATCACGATGAACCAACTAAGCACCACCAAGCATCTGCAATAGATATGAGACCAGGTGAGAAGATCAGGACTTGCACTAATGCATAGACAATTATAGCTTCCCATCAGAACATGGAGGTGAACCATTGACTTGAGTCATGCCATTATTGTCGGAATCTCGTTCTCTTGTCATGATGAGCCTCATGATTGCTCGACACTTTATCATTTTGGTAATTATTTGCAATGCTCCGATCAAGTTATAACCCACATCACTCAATTATATCACAATATTATTAACAGTGAGAGGAGATTTGCATAGAGAAAATAACATCACTTGGTTCTGTGTATGTGTATATATATAGCAAATGTGTGCACACTGCACAAAACTCACCAAGCTACATTCAGTGTATCCAAATACCATTAAAATGGCAAGTGTTCAATCTGAGCTTGCTTGTTCATCACCACATATAATATGGATACGAGGACCTAGTATTGGATTATCATTCTCTCATGATGAACAGTCTGGTTATTAGGTTATTGATCTGTGTCCATCTCACCAAATCAATCTATTGATCAGTCATCAGCACCCAACGAGGCGTTCAAACATTCTCATATATATATACAGGAGATTGATCTAATCAAAACCCCTCGGCTTTCCCCAAGTGATTGAGACCCATGTATAGTGTGAATTGGGGAAGAGATAGTTCTATGTGGGATGATCAAGATATACCGGTAGTTTGTTACATTCAGGCATATAGGACAGAAATAGAAAAATAATATATCTGTAAAGGGTCATAACTCTGTAAAATATGGGTCAAGGAGAGCCACTTTCGATAGGCGTCTGACTTAGCACTCTGTAAAATAAGAACCGAGACGAATAAGCTGTGCTGAACACGGATCTGCAGATATAACTTGTACATTCAACTACAGATAACAAAATCGGAGATTATTACATCTGAAGGGGCATAACTCCATAAGCCGAGGCGAGTAATCCTTTGTTGGCTTGTAGAATACAACAATATAAATAAGTTTCCAAAATATAGTAGCTATACCGAACACAGTTCTGTAGATATAGCTGGTTACATTCAGGCATATAGGACAGAAATAGAAATTAATATATCTGTAAAGGGGCAGAACTCTGTAAAATATGGGCTGAGGGGAGCCACTTTCGATAGGCGTCTGACTTAGCACAAGATAAATAAGTGTTGAAAATTTGGTGGTTTTGTCTTCAGCGGTTTTGCCTAAAATGCGGTAACGGATGGACGGACATACATGGCGACGACAATACCCCAAGGCCAAAATGGCCGAGGGGTAAAAACCCTGATGACGTTTCATCCCTCTTTCAATCACGTGGTGAATTGTCATTAATTTAATTGTCAATGCACAGTACAGGTGCCCCCGCACGGTGTGAAGTCCTGATGTAACCCCCGAGACACAAAATTAAAGCTCGCAGACATTTCTTTGTCCAGTTTTGGCAGTCCAGGGATTTTGCCTTGGCTATCAAATTGATGTTGTGTTACATGAAGGTGACAGGGTAATTCAATAGCAGTATTATGATCCTCACCTGTCATTTGTCATGGACGTACATTGCATCACTGGACAGAAGTGGGATAAAACATCACCAGCATTCAGGCCTGCTATACATTTATTCCGCAACCTCGAAAACTGAGCTGTTCATGGAATTCATCAGAAGCAATTTTGCGAAGAAAAGAACATTATCCTAAGACAAACATTCTGGGTCATTGCACCCACTTGACATACCCATGGCAAACCCTCCCCTCAAACACACTTCCACTGTACTGCCCTTTCACCCTGATCTCAATACACCTTCACTCGGTCTCTATAGTTGGACGCATACCAAATTGAAAGTATATATTCAAAGATAAGCAAGACATGCAAGTATAAAGTTGAATCATTTATTTACAAAATTATACTGTTCATATTTATTTACAAAAATAACCATAAATATATTAATGGTATTATATACAAAAGAACAAACATGTTCAAAGACAATAACATAATACAATGTAACACTCAATTAAGTTAATTAAAGTTAATTATAAAGCCATCTTCAGAACTCAGCAGTACAGGTAACAAGTTGCTTCAATCCTTTAAACAGAATTTTCATAATCACTCAGAATATCACGGGTTGGACGGATGTAGTTTATAAATATTCCACAGGTTTTCTAAAGTGACCATATCACAGTCTGTGTTTCACATATTCAAAAACATTTCCATGAAAATCATGATGAAAAATCAGAGATTTCCATAGTTTTATTATTACATTTAGCAGTATATTATAAGTCTTTTGATTTGTTGTTCTTTAATACTAAATAAATGCACACCCTGTTATCTAAATGTTTTTGGCTGAGACTTTTTCGATAATACTGTCCGTGTCAATAATTGCTGTTGACTTGACCCAAATCTCATCTTCGCCTAACTGAAATAGGTCATTTACAAAAAACACACTGTACACTATGGGAAATCAAAAAGAAATTTCAACAAGATGAAATATAAATTAATGTGAAATATCAAAATATATGGATGGACAATAATAAAATGGGTATCAAAAGTCGAAGAATAATACGTATAATAATTTATACTGAGTCTTCCAGCTTGCACACTCTACCAGCAGAGCCCTAAAAGCGGAATATATCACACAACCTTTAAAATATCTTCGCAGTTTATATTAATAGAGCACACACAATCAAACAAATGTTCGTTTGCCAATAATTCACCAATTTGAATGATGATTTTAAAGCAATCATCAATCATTCAATAATATTCTATCAAATTCGATTTCTACCAAATTTGCAATACTGATATTGCAGATTTCAAATGTGTTTCGGAAACATTTCGACTCCCGGGATAAATTTCCTGTGTGATATCAAACAACAATTGTTAAAGAAAGGGATAATACTTTATAACTTTATTTAATCACCGAGTAGCTGTTGATCGTCTATCATACAGTTTTTTCAATTTAGAACTAATTAGATCCTACGACATTTTGACCAGTTTTAAATGATGATTTTAAAGCTAAGTTGAAACTGTTTACTCGGATCTTTTCAGGAATGAATCTTGATTATGGTCAGCACTTCAACTGGGCAAACTCAGGATTCCTATAATCTCCATCCTCAATCATTTACATTTATATTAGCAGGTCAATTTCTAAATAGTCAATATTTCTGTAATTAAAATGTTTGGTAAGCTGGTTAGGTTACCAGACAGAAAATAATACATTCTACTTTGGACATCCTTACTGCGAGACCAAGGAGAGATTAAAACCGGAGAAACGTATTACTGACTGGCTATTGTTCACATAAATTCAATCAATTTCATTGATATTTCAATGAAATTCAATGTAATATCAATGAAATTAATAACCCATAAACTAATCAAAGGGCAGCACAAAAGTGACAGCACAGAATGTCTCTTAGGTTATCTCTCTTATAGAATGTGAATGCACTAATTAGAATATATTATAATACTGGATTTGTCAAATGATTATTTCACCTAACAATACATCCACTTTTCAGTTCAGGAATCATTACCGATAACAGAAATTTTCAACTTCAACAATGAGCCTCAATTCATAAAATCCCTTGACCAGACAGAAAATGTAAATGTAGTTGTTGGAATAAGAGTAAAGCACATAAAACTACAAAATTGAGCTGTTTTTGTAAGACAACCAAATGCTGGAATACTGCAAGTTCAGTCGTAAAAGTTAAATGGGTCATCTTTGTTGAGTCTAAGTTGTGGTGGAGTGGGTTGCGGTGCATCGACGAGATCATAACATCGCAGCATGCGGTACTCACTTGCCCCAGTACGATCTATTTTAGCTGGTCTCGACTTCTCGTGGCGTAACCTTTGAAAATAACAATTACACAATTAAAATCAAATGTAATCATAGGTTTACAACATATGAACAACCAGTGGCACGCATTAAAGTAGATTACGCAACAATTGAAAACAAGTATAATGTGATGTGAAGCCAACCTTAAAAATATATCTTTGTTGGCTGATAAAGAAATATGGGTGGGAAGGTAGGAAAATAATTATAGTTAAAAAAAAATCATTTAAATTTACAGGATATATCTATGATTTTAGAATAAAACTTTTGAAGGATTCTGATGGATAAGCCTAGCTGCTATTCCAGTATATACCAGATTATGTATCTTTGTTATCATGTATCAGATATATAGTCACTTTATGAATATTTGTTTACTTGAGAACTGAAAAGGAACCACATCTTACCTTTTACCACTACCCTTATCAAATGGTCTTTCTTTCAGTTGTTCTGCTATTGTACTGTCATCAACGAAAAACTGCTGTCGACCAAGTTGGTAATTTGGTGTGGGAGTCCTCTTTTCCTGAAAAAGTATATAATGAACAAATAAGCTCCATACCTTGGATCATGTGTATAAAATCTTGGCACTAAAATATAGCCTACATATACTTTTATACAGGTTCTAATGTATTTTACAACTGTGTCAAAAGAGATATTTTATTGGCAAGTAACTCATACACAAATGACCAATTGTAACAATAAAAATCAGTTTAATAAAGAATCAGTGGTTTGCTTCTAAAAGATAGCTGGGAATCAGAATAGGCTAGGCAATAGTGAAAACTTGGTAAGCACACTTGAAAAGAAAGACTAAAATCTAAGAATAGTTCTAACAATACAGGGCATGGAGTGAGATCACGACTTATTATGGTTACCTTTTCATCATCTGATGATCGTGCAGAGTCAGCGTGAATAATCTGATATGTATCTTGTTTCTCTCCTAGGATGGGATGTTCTGGCAGACTCATCGGGTCAATCAGTACATCATAAGGCACCATGGGATGTTGATAGGTGGCCGTGTTGTATACATCCCAGGGATCTGGCTGACCGAACGTTCCTGGAATAAGTTAGTACAAATTATTTGAGGTTCAAGAAATGTTATTCAATAAATATATGCCAAAATGAATGAACAGTAGCTTTGAAGTTATTCCACAGATAAACAGATTGCCTCACCTGTATATCCATAAAGTAGATAGGGTATGGCCAGCATTTCATTTTGCTGCTGATACGGACTGAAATCAAATTCAAATTCTATTGGCTGATAATTCCAGCAGTCTAATTGGTCATTACAGTTCAGGTTGCCTTCAATTCGGCCATGATCATTCACTCTCCGGATCTGCGTGTGTTTCTTCATACCTGAAACATTCCTCAATGCAGGGAATGAGTCTAGGTCCGGACAGAATTTTGAACTGATGATGCTGGCCGTAACCTGTCTACTGTATGGACAAACAGGGGGGTAACCAGTCTATTCCACAGATCAAGTCAAAAACAGGGGGGTAACCAGTCTATTCCACAGATCAAGTCACAAACAGGGGGGCTAACCAGTCTATTCCACAGATCAAGTCACAAACAGGGGGGTAACCAGTCTATTCCACAGATCAAGTCAAAAGCAGGGGGGTAACCAGTCTATTCCACAGATCAAGTCACAAACAGGGGGGCTAACCAGTCTATTCCACAGATCAAGTCAAAAACAGGGGAGGTAACCAGTCTATTCCACAGATCAAGTCACAAATGGGGGGGGAGGTAACCAATCTATTCCACAGATCAAGTCATAAACAGGGGAGGTAACCAGTCTATTCCACAGATCAAGTCACAAACAGGGAAGGAAACCAGTCTATTCCACAGATCATGTCATAAACAGGGAAGGAAACCAGTCTATTCCACAGATCAAGTCACAAACAGGGGAGGTAACCAGTCTATTCCACAGATAAAGTCACAAACAGGGGAGGTAACCAGTGTATTCCACAGATCAAGTCACAAGCAGGAGGGGGTAACAAGTCTATTCCACAGATCATTTCACAAACAGGGGAGGTAACCAGTCTATTCCACAGATCGTCACAAACAGGGGAGGTAACCAGTCTATTACACAGATCAAGTCAAAAACTGTTTCTGTGCATGCAGGGGTCAAAATAATACCTGTCGCGACAACTCAAATTCTTAGTTGTCCTTTCACCTGTCCATGGGAAGGCAGCTCCATGTTTACAGTAACATAATGCCAACAAACATCATCAAAGAATGCACAAGTTAAAAATACTATGAGCTGGAGATGTCTGACAAACCAGCTAAACACATAAATCATTTTGACCCATGGCATGCAAACAAAGACAGGATATAGATTAAGATCAAAGCTGGACACATCCTAAGAGATAGTCATGTGAGCCACTTTATCTGTAAAGTTAGGAAAATGGAAACTAATCCGGTTTCTTAAATTTTTTAAACAAACACTTCATGATGACCTTGACCTCAGACGTTAGAAGACTTGTAGCGACTTACCAACATACTCTCCATCCAAAGTCCACATCCTGACTGTACAATCACTGGAGGACGTGATCAATATCTTATTCTCCTCTACCAGTTCTAGACACAATACACTCTCCACATGACCTCGCCAACTGGCCAGCACTGACAACAACAACAGCAAAGGAATTTGATCAAAATTTTAGGCAAAATGCATTAAAAAGCTAACTAAAATCTGAATGGAACACTCAATTTAAATATATTTTATTAAATTTGAAAATATAATATTTGCAATATATCTGCAATATACATGAACCCCAAAACATAAAAACTTTTATTATTACAGCAAAAATATTTTTGAAATGATATTAAACTTGAACATTCTTATAATATTTGGACATACAAAACTTGCATGCAAAATTAGTTCAGCATTACGTAATATTAAAAGCAGTAGAATTTGGATTTACAAATTATAGGTCAATAGGTCAAAACACTCACATTCCGGAGGTTCTGCTTCAATATTGTCCAGACAATAACCATCAACCCTCCAGACATAGATAAATCCAAGATTGTCAGCAGTGAAGAGGACAGTGTTAGCCCTGTTGATTGCTAGTCCACTGACCATACCACCTTTCATCTTGGACTGCAAAAGAAAATACACCACCATGAACATTTCAATTCACTACATGAAACATGATAACAGTTTCTCACCTTTTATCAAGGACATGGAAAGGGTTGGACAGGGCTTGGAGGGGGGGGGGGGGGGGGGGTGGAGGAGGTGATTTTGTATCACCTCCCTGGCCAATAACAATATTTTTACTATTTGTATTGAAAAAATTTGGAATGACGGAGGAGGAACATCAGCACATTCAAAAGGCAATGTCTGCCCCAGAGACTAGAACATGTGGTGTAGCAGCATTCTTCCATTGTCAGAGTCCCCCTCTGACTGCACTGTGCAGTCTGTGTTGACTTTATCAACACAGGGAGAATGTATCTGCATACGAGAGAGATGGAAAATGAGTCCAGTATATCTTGTAAAAGAATTAAAAGGGTTTTATGTTAAATTAGTACACAAGAACACACAGTACAATGTCTTGTTTAGCCGTGACATGCCGAGCCCACTCCAAGTGGCGATGCTGATTGCTCGAGAGCCATATGCACAAAAGCTGCGTGACACGATATCAACCACAGTGCAATCAGAGGGTATATCTGACAGTAGGAGGTATACAATCAGATGCCATGAGAATGTGTGACAGAAGCTACAATGCCAGTCAAAGAAGAAGAATGTGTGTATGCTTTCTGTCAGATTACTATACAGGAAGGAATATCAGACTGATTCAATGAAATAACAATGGAATCAAATTATCATTTATTGAAATCTTATTGAGATTCATGTATGACAAGCACACAGAAAGATCCTCGGATCTCAGCAGCAAGGATGCCAATTAACATGGTGGTCTATGACCAGATGTCTTACCCCTTTGAACTGAGCCATGAGCGTACCACCCTGGAAGACATTCCAGAAGTGGATGTGACCCCTAGGTCCACTGGTGATAAGGGATGCTGCATGTTTCATCTGTCCTCGCGTCTTCATAAACACTAGCTGGTTAATGCCGAGGTCACCATCCACTGAGGGAATAAGGGTAATTTTAGCAAGGTTTATATAGTATAATGGTGTACGATCGATTGGCTTACATAACGCTGAGAAAGGTCGGAAAATAAATGCACAGGTGCGCACATTCATTCACAGATGATGAAAGTATCAAATTTACAAAGAGTACTTCTATCAGTTATCTCCATTAATTGGGACAATTCAATGAAGTAATTAATATGTCCTCTTTATTGTGTTTCCAAATGGATCAGAGTTTCCCCGCTTGTTCCAGACAAATTGAATATCTGAATTTTTCCGTTTAATCCAATACTGATGAAATTCTATTTCTTGAACATAATATCGAATTTATCGTATATTTCTCAATTGTCAAATTTAATTGTAAAATACATCATTCCATTACTTATTATCACTATGTTCAATATATTTGGTGATATGCAGATGGACTGGCTTCGATAAAACAGATTCTGACACCTGATATTAAATGTTGAGATCAAATAAACGATTTATCATAATGGCAGTAAGGAAAGACTAACATGATTGGTCCTCATAGCTGGAAGGGGGTGGGGCACGGAGATGACAGAAGATGTGACCAGAGATCATGTTCCACACGATAACCTCCCCATCATAACTTGATGTGGCCAGAAGGTTTGGTGGGCATTGAGCCACGTACAAGATGTCCTCTTTATGACCATTTCTCTGGAGAATTAAGCAAGAGACATTTACAATTTGTATTGGCAAGAAATATTTGACATACCAACACCACCAGAAGCCTACAAACAGTTGAATAAAATTAATTCACATAATATTCTACATTTTGACAGCGAATTAAATTGAAACCAACCCTGTAATCAAAATTTTTTATCAGGTGTCTCACTGAAAGGGCCATTTTAAAAATACAATGCTCAAAGTTTATTATACAGTATTACTGACAAGATTCATCAGATAATAAATAGGAATGAAATCAGTTGGTGATCCAATGGAAGAGAAGACTGACCAAGTCATCAGCCCATTTAGGGAGAGGGTGTTGTACGTGATGAATATTGCCATCCAGAGAGTCGGAGTAGATATTGATCCTTCTGTCCCAGCCTACTGCTATAACATACCTGTACATCAACACATGAATGTAATCAATGAGTAAGGCATCTCCTAAACAGGTAACTTCACTCACAGTTATTATGTAAATAAAGCTTTAGAAAGTAGAATTATGGCAAGAAAAGTGTAGTCAACAGGGCAAAATACAACAATATGTTATATCATGCCCATTCATATTTGATTTGATACCAAAGATTGAATAAGTCATTGATTGTAAGAAGCAGTACTATGAGGTCTGAACTGTATTGTACTGGACTGTCACCCATGTACTAGTCTGCAAATAAAATCAGCCAAGATGAAGAGTGAGTGAGTAGTAGGGTTTAATGTCATATTCAACCTTGTTTCAGTCATATCACGATGGTGCCTACATGTACCAGAACACGAGAGTGCTCACAGTTCCCATTACTGTGGACACTGATCAGCCCAGCCAAGATGAAGATAATATGTTGTTACCTATTTCTGTTCATTTCTACATATGTACAGGCACATACTTCTTCATTGTCATCATCTACAACAAGAAAAATTAGTAGAGATGAATTAACAATCATTCCAATATAAACATTACAATCAAGTCAGTCATCACTCTGCAAAATACATTAACTTCTTCAGTGGCACATGGAAGATGGGAAAACTATGAGGGTTTTATTTGAATTCTGGTAATGTTTCACTGTAAACACCATTATTAAGAATGCTCTAATTCTTATCTATAACGTTACCGTACATTAAAATTGAGAAATTCCTTAGAATATGGCGCAGGAGACTGATTGCAAGACTTACCTTTCTTAAGAACTCGCAGACAATGCCCATTGTTATAATTCCATATTCTCATACAGCCATCTCTGCCCCCCGTTATTAATCTGAAGGTGAACAGAAAAAATTGTCTTAAAAATCTGTTCAGGTCTGACAGATGAATTTATGTTTAATGTGTGATTACAGGACAGCAAATTTCAAACATAGCTGGTTTCTATCACAGTCCGTAAAAGTTTTTCCTAAATTCAAAGTCTTTCAGCTTTCCAAGAGCTCATTTAAGAATCATAAATAAACAAGTTATTTGAAATTTAGCTTTGACATTCAGAGCTATGAAACTGGAACTTTGTACTGCTTTTAAAAGTGAAATTGGACCTTGGTTTTCATATCGCTCACACATGGAATTTAAAATATGAATATTTGGCTAAAGATGCAAATGTAATCTGGAACTAACCTCCTGCCTGTGTTATCAAATGTCATACATGTAATAGCATCATCACCATGGGCCTCCCCATACTCAAATATTGGATTCCCAGTTTCAAAATCCCACAACTTTATTGTCTGCAAAAAAAAAGGAAGTATTTGTTTATTTTAGCATAAAGGTACCTTGATAGGTAACATATACTTCAATTACTATCCCAGCACAGTTCCACCAATGACTGTGATCTGAAAACTTGCAATACAAGTATATTGACTCTGCACTGTATTATTAGTTATCTCCCCTCCTGTGCTGCCATATAATTATCCATTAATTATCTCCTCTTGATTGCGTTCAAAACGTACGAGAGTTGCCTCCCTTGTTAATAAAGCAACAACTCAAGGATATGGAATGTGACACTTTCAATAAATATTGTTGATAAATTAGAAACTAATTTGAGAGACTTACAGATCCTTCTGAACATGTGACCACCTGTTTAAAGCCTGGGTTATATTTGACACATGTCACAGGTTCTTTGTGAGTTATTGCAATGTCTGCATGGAGGATAGGCCTGAAAGGGAGTTAAAGGGAGAACATTAATAATGGTGTGAAAATGTCAGTTTCATTATTATGGCACTGTTACTGATTATAATATTCAACAGAATTCTTTCAGACATATTGTTCACATTTCACTCTCAATTGAATAGAGTTTAAATGTCCCCAGCGATACATAAACAAATATTGTCATTTAAAATGACAAAGCGATATAAACTGATATTCCATTGAAATCCAACATTACCATTTTCATTGAGAGAATGGGATGAATTTTTTTCTCACAGTTTTCCAACAATGGAGGACCTAATTCCCGCAAAACAAGAGGGGAGGGGGTCAATTCATACTGATAGCGTAACATCAGTCTCCAAGTCATATCAGATCCGCTAATATACTCACTTTAGCCGGAGACTGAGTACAGCCATCTGGTCAGTGGAGACAGCAAGAGCCTTACAGACGGGGGAGTAATGGATGGCCTGGAGGTCACCACGGATCTTGTGACCTTTGGGACGGACAGTCAGCAGACAACTCTGATCCTGGATGTCCCATATCTGCTCAGGCACAAAGTAAATACAACTACATGAACATGTACATGAAAGCATGACAGGATATCATCAATCGTTTGACTTTAATCAACAAAATGTTTATTTAATATAAAAAATCATTGAAGGACTATGTATGTTTGAACTCTGTTGCACTAAAATGTGAGTATATATCTATCTATATATACTTAATAAGGACAACGCTAACTAATATCTTGTATACAGTAATCCCTTTAATAATTCAACAAGCTGAGTAGCTAGCAGGTCCCCCGCCAAAAAGCTTGTCTGGAAATGGGCTTCTCACACACACGGGATATAATCACCATATATATTTTGTGTGATGGTAAATTGTTGCTAGGAGTGTGGTGTTGTTGATGTGAAGGAGATATAATTGTGAAGAACAATGTTGCAAATTGTCTATGGAAGAAAGGGGATAGGGTGATCGAGAAAGATCATCCGGTGGCATAGTTGTGCCGAAAAATGAGTGACTTTCTTCTGAGATCCCAGCCATCTGCTAAGTTTGAAGTTAATCGGTTGAATTGTTCTTGAGATATCGCGTTCACAAGATGGTTGGGATGGAAGGACGGTATGAGGGATGGAAGGATGTTATGAGGGATGGAAGGACGGATGGGTAGCTAGTGATGTAAAGTCACCCTCCATATTTGAAGCTGATCGGCTGAATTGTTCTCGAGATATCGCGTTCACAACATAGTTGGGATGGATGGAATCTAAGATGGCTGATAGTAGCCATCTTGGATAATGCAGTTTGGTGAAAACAATCCCAGCCATCTTCTCACTGATGTCAAATCACCCCCTAAGTTTGAAGTCAATCGGTTGAACTGTTCTCGAGATATCGCGTTCACAACATTTTTGGGATGGTTGAAATCTAAGAAGGCAGACGGCGGCCATCTTGGATAACGCAGTTTGGTGAAAAACAATCCCAGCCATCTTCTCACTGATGTCAAGTCACCACCCAAGTTTGAAGTTGATGAGTTGAATTGTTCTCGAGATATCGCGTTCACAACATGGTTGGGATGGACGGACGGATGGACAGAAGGACGGACGGACAGACGGAAAATGTCACACCATTGTGAAGCCATCCCAAGTTTGAAGTAGATCAGTTGAATTTTTCTTGAGATATCTCGTTAACAATATAGTCGATGGCGGCCATCTTGGTTAATGCAGTTTGGTGAAAAACAATTCCAGTCATCTTCTTATTGATGTGAAGTCACTCCCCAGATTTGAAGTCCATCGGTGGAATTGTTCTCGAGATATCGTGTTCATAACATTTTGGAGATGGATGGAATCTAAGATGGCTGACGGCGGCCATCTTGGTTAACGCAGTTTGGTGAAAATCAATTCCAGTCATCTTCTTATTGATGTGAAGTCACCCCAAATTTGAAGTCGATCGGTTGAATTGTTCTCGAGATATCGTGTTCATAACATTTTGGAGATGGATGGAATCTAAGATGGCTGACGGCGGCCATCTTGGTTAACGCAGTTTGGTGAAAATCAATTCCAGTCATCTTCTTATTGATGTGAAGTCACCCCCCAAATTTGAAGTCGATCGGTTGAATTGTTCTCGAGATATCGTGTTCACAACATTTTGGGGATGGATGGAATCTAAGATCCCAAGTTTGAAGTAGATCAAACTTAACAATATAGTTAACAATATAGTCGATGGCGGCCATCTTGGTTAATGCAGTTTGGTGAAAAACAATTCCAGTCATCTTCTTATTGATGTGAAGTCACTCCCCAGATTTGAAGTCCATCGGTGGAATTGTTCTCGAGATATCGTGTTCATAACATTTTGGAGATGGATGGAATCTAAGATGGCTGACGGCGGCCATCTTGGTTAACGCAGTTTGGTGAAAATCAATTCCAGTCATCTTCTTATTGATGTGAAGTCACCCCCCAAATTTGAAGTCGATCGGTTGAATTGTTCTCGAGATATCGTGTTCACAACATTTTGGGGATGGATGGAATCTAAGATCCCAAGTTTGAAGTAGATCGATTGAATTGTTCTTGAGATATCTCATTAACAATATAGTCGACGGCGGCCATCTTGGTTAACGCAGTTTGGTGAAAAACAATTCCAGCCATCTTCTTATTGATGTGAAGTCACTCCCCAGATTTGAAGTCGATCGGTTGAATTGTTCTCGAGATATCGTGTTCATAACATTTTGAAGATGGATGAAATCTAAGATGGCTGACGACGGCCATCTTGGTTAACGCAGTTTGGTGAAAATCAATTCCAGTCATCTTCTTATTGATGTGAAGTCACTCCACAGATTTGAAGTCGATCGGTGGAATTGTTCTCGAGATATCGTGTTCATAACATTTTGGAGATGGATGGAATCTAAGATGGCTGACGGCGGCCATCTTGGTTAACACAGTTTGGTGAAAAACAATCCCAGCCATCTTCTCACTGATGTCAAGTCACCCCCCAAGTTTGAAGTCAATCGGTTGAACCGTTCTCGAGATATCGCGTTCACAACATTTTTGGGATGGTTGGAATCTAAGATGGCCTACGGCGACCATCTTGCATAACGCATTTTGGTGAAAAACAATCCAAGCCATCTTCTCATCAAATTTATCATAACAGAAAATTGACAAAATGGTTCAAAATCAGGCATATAATCCATTAATTCTTCATCATTTCAACAATTTTAGAGAGTGACTAAATTTTGATAAGAGGACTGAATTATTAGATGGATTACCATATGTTGAGGACTATGAACATAATACACTGAGTATTTCTGATAACTACTGGTCTTAGTGTGTCTCCTTTGCAATGATTATTATCTTACCTTGATACATTTGTCTGTAGATATACTGAATATCCTGTTGTCTTCTTCAGCTATAAACAAGTAGAATATTGGAGCATTGTGACCCCTCAACATCCCTGTTGGCTTCCTGAAATTACAACAGCATTTGTTCTCATAAATTACAAGCACATTCTTCCTCAGAGATCTAATAAGATCATTAAGCATAGGATCAAAATTTGAACTAAGCTTTCAGATACATCTTATTCAGGTGAATGACTCAAGTTAGAAATAGTTGCAATGAATAGCTTTGAAGGTTCCAGCTTACATTATATTTTTTGTGTACCGACAACGATGCCATACTACACACACAAGTTCCCTTCTGATGAAAGCATTGTATCCAGACGGTTAAAATAACAGTACTATAGCGATACCGGAGCAGACCGTTGGTGGTTGTTTGTCGACTATCTTGCTGTTACGTTGAAGACATCGTCACCGCTAGAGATTGGATACTTCTACGGGACATAGGGATTGAAGTCACTTATGCAGGGACATAGCGATTAAATAGACAGTTACACAGGGACATGAGGGAGGGGGGTACGCTGATAAACAGCTTGTATCACTGTCGTCCCTATACTCTCCTTGTTCCCCCCGCTGATTCACATCGCATATTTCGCGCCTCTTGACTGTAAGGGGGCGCTCTGCACAGGCCAACCACCAATGACCAATGAATATCACTCTTATGGAAGAGTCTTGGCAATATGAGTTGTCTCCCTTTTCAAACGTTCATATGTCGTTAACGGCAAAACTAACAATAAACGGACAGCAAAACAACTCTAATTACGTTAATTTCTGAGTTAAGAGTGAACAGATTTTTGGATAACTTCCTCCATTGTTTAGTAAGGTTCGTCAACTGTTTGCAAACATTTGTTCACTGATACCTTCAAATAATTAACAAATAAATCCCTGTAAATATTGTTAATATCCCACTGATAAGATTACGCTTTATTGTCATGAGTATATAAGGAGATCAAGCTGCCTAGAATGGTAACGTAAAAACACTGTTCAATTGTTTCAGATTTTGAATTGAATGTTGACTGTTAATAAAGACGGGGAAAAGTTCCTTTGAGAGATGTGGTAAGAGGGCATGTCGTTGTCAAAATATTGGCATGGCTTCCACATTACGTGAGAGTCGTCATCTAACTATCATGAAGGCATGACGTAATTTCGATCACGTGAGGTAGTTAGCCACTCGTGGTTAGTATGAGAAATCTGGTTATCTCGGAGCTATTACGGCACGGAGATTGGGTAACCAGATAAAGCGCCCCCTTACGGCCAAGAGGCGCGAACTTGGCGATGTGAATCAGCGGGGCGGGGGGGGGGGGAACAAGGAGAGTAGGGACGTCAGTGATACAAGCTGAATAGTATGAGCGTAGGAGGGAGGGAGGGAAGGAGGAGGGAAGGAGGGGGGGAGGGGGGTGATTTGGTTTAATGTCTTACATTATTTTTTTTTTTCACTAACCATGATGCCATACTACACACACAGGTTCCTTGCTGATGAAAACATTGTGTCCAGAGGGCTACAGTAATAGTACTAAAGCGGTACCAGAGTAGACCATCAGTGGTCGTCAGCTTTCTTGCTGTAGTCACTGCTCGATATTGGACCTTAGGGACATTAGAATTTAATAGACACTTATGCATGGACATAGGGATTGAATAGACAGTTACACAGGGACACAGGAGGGAGAATTTGGTTTAATGTCACACTCAAGTTTATTTCACTGGTATGGTGACAGCCAGTTTGGTTGGTGGAGGGAGCCGGAGTACCCGGAGAGAATCACCGCCTGTCGGCAAGCAAATAGCAAACTTTTACACATGCACCAGCCAGGCTCGAAACCCACAGGTACGGAGATTGAATAGATACTTACGCAGGGACATAGGGATTCCATATTCTTACTATTCTGTCCATACCTGTTCAAAATACAGTCAGAAATATTAACAGTGATACTCGACCTGCAGTATAAACATCCTCTGTACAGTATCTGCATTTGTATATTTATTACATAGCTGCATCTGTCTTCATTTGATTTTACGGGGTGTTCTACTATAAAACCAGAAGATGAGCAGACATTTGTATTTTAATCATATATTCATGGTATATATAATGATCAGTTAATCGTGACAGTTATCATATACAGTGAAACCTGTGTTTTCCGACCAGATTATAGCGTTGGTTTCAACAGGGCTCTGGTTTATCAGGGTTTAAAATACTTTCAATTTAAGTATTGGGACCATGGATAGAGTCGGTAATCAGAGGTAGATCTGTTTATTCAACTGTCGGTATTCACAGGTTTCACTGTACATGTGAAGGCCACTGGAGACTGTAATTATTGTTACAGCTACAATATACTGCATGGTTCCATACATGTGTAACATGTGAAGATATCAGGGTTTAAAATACTTTCAATTTAAGTATTGGGACCATGGATAGAGTCGGTAATCAGAGGTAGATCTGTTTATTCAACTGTCGGTATTCACAGGTTTCACTGTACATGTGAAGGCCACTGGAGACTGTAATTATTGTTACAGCTACAATATACTGCATGGTTCCATACATGTGTAACATGTGAAGATACCTACCTCCAGTCACGATAATATTCTTGTCTTTGGAGAAGTCGAAGCACTTGACACCTTTATAAACTCTGAACACCGATTGGTCAGCCTCCAGACGAGCCTTGGGAGATGCATAGTTGACTTTCGCTCGAGCTCTCTCTGTCACACCAAAAGGATTAGCCATTTCTTTGAGCTGTTGTTCTACATGAGTACTGCCAGACGTACAACCTGTCGGTTAGTAATTACAGAAATGATCAATTCATTTCATTCTAACAAATTTCCGAAAAATTGCCATACAGATTAGAATCTCAGTGATGACATCAAACATCACAAATAAGATAGTTTAAAAAAAGTGACGGTAAACTTTAAGCAAAAGGTCACTTTCTGTCAGTGATACTCTCTGATCAAAAGGATGAAAGTTCATTTGCATGAACTTGTGGCTGCCAGTTTATCGGTATACTCTTACCTATAACGAGGGCAGTATTTGCATTGTTGGAACAGGATATGACTTGTCGAATTTCATGGTAATACCTTAACTGAAAGAAAAAGACAAAGATGACATGAAATATCATATCAACAAATGAAATTCATAGATATATTCAAGCAAATTAGGTCAATGTCAATGATATTACTAGAGATGGTAGATATTAAAGGTGAAATGCAAATTAAGGCTGCGATTTTCCAAATTTTGCCGGTATGTTGATTGAATGAAAAATTCATTATTTCAAAACTACTAACCCATGCTTTATTAATAATGCATTTCACCTTTATTCAAGAACAACAATCTGATGATAACTTATAGATTTGACAGTGTGATGGTATATTTGTATGTGTGATGGTATATTTGTATGTGTCATTCAATAAGCCTCACTTATGGTAGAAGTTGATCAAACTAAAAGCATATTCATTTCAAAGTTTACAAAAAGTGAACCAAAATGTTCAGTCTTCTGGTGTAGGCATATAAATCACATTCAGGTGAATTTATGAATTATTTTTTCATGTGTGAGCAACCATTACCAGTGTGCAAGCGGACATACATGAGACTGGCAATGGTACATGTATTCTGTGTTCTTAGTTATTGCAACACCTCTTGTCCTATGAGATGATCATGGAATAGCAGTGAGTAGTATAGACAATGTCATTGATGGGTTGGTACCAGAAATGGTAGTTTCTCACCTGTTGAACCCAGTCCCCGTGAACACTCCACCTAATGAACTGTACATTTGGACCACTGGCCACATTATCTAGACTAACACTGGCTATAAACCCCTCCTGCTTTGGCATCTTCTTCCATGTTCTGCAAAGGGAAATTGGAAACTCACTACCACTGCCCAATAACATCATTGCCAGTTTTGCCAGAAATTGTTTTGAAAATACGCTACGCCTTGAAACAGATTTATCTAATGAATTCATACAGAAATTAACATACACGTATGAGAGGTTAGAGACCCTGCCGTCAATAATACAGTCTCTGAGAGGTTAGAGACCCTGCCGTCAATAATACAGTCTCTGAGAGGTTAGAGACCCTGCTGTCAATAATACAGTCTCTGAGAGGTTAGAGACCCTGCCGTCAATAATACAGTCTCTGGGAGGTTAGAGACCCTGCTGTCAATAATACAGTCTCTGAGAGGTTAGAGACCCTGCCGTCAATAATACAGTCTCTGAGAGGTTAGAGACCCTGCCGTCAATAATACAGTCTCTGAGAGGTTAGAGACCCTGCCGTCAATAATACAGTCTCTGAGAGGTTAGAGACCCTGCTGTCAATAATACAGTCTCTGAGAGGTTAGAGACCCTGCCGTCAATAATACAGTCTCTGAGAGGTTAGAGACCCTGCTGTCAATAATACAGTCTCTGAGAGGTTAGAGACCCTGCTGTCAATAATACAGTCTCTGAGAGGTTAGAGACCCTGCTGTCAATAATACAGTCTCTGAGAGGTTAGAGACCCTGCTGTCAATAATACAGTCTCTGAGAGGTTAGAGACCCTGCCGTCAATAATACAGTCTCTGAGAGGTTAGAGACCCTGCCGTCAATAATACAGTCTCTGAGAGGTTAGAGACCCTGCCGGGTCAATAAATAATACAGTCTCTGAGAGGTTAGGAGACCCTGCTGTCAATAATACAGTTCCTGAGAGGTTAGAGACCTGCCGCTAATAATACAGTCTCTGAGAGGTTAGAGACCCTGCTGTCAATAATACAGCTTCTGAGAGGTTAGAGACCCTGCCGTCAATAATACAGTCTCTGAGAGGTTAGAGACCCTGCCGTCAATAATACAGTCTCTGAGAGGTTAGAGACCCTGCCGTCAATAATACAGTCTCTGAGAGGTTAGAGACCCTGCTGTCAATAATACAGTCTCTGAGAGGTTAGAGACCCTGCTGTCAATAATACAGTCTCTGAGAGGTTAGAGACCCTGCTGTCAATAATACAGTCTCTGAGAGGTTAGAGACCCTGCTGTCAATAATACAGTCTCTGAGAGGTTAGAGACCCTGCCGTCAATAATACAGTCTCTGAGAGGTTAGAGACCCTGCCGTCAATAATACAGTCTCTGAGAGGTTAGAGACCCTGCCGTCAATAATACAGTCTCTGAGAGGTTAGAGACCCTGCTGTCAATAATACAGTCTCTGAGAGGTTAGAGACCCTGCCGTCAATAATACAGTCTCTGAGAGGTTAGAGACCCTGCCGTCAATAATACAGTCTCTGAGAGGTTAGAGACCCTGCCGTCAATAATACAGTCTCTGAGAGGTTAGAGACCCTGCCGTCAATAATACAGTCTCTTTCACAGTGTAACCCCTCTAATAATTCAATCACTTTTAGACTGCCTTTCAATTCATTTACCTAAAACTTAAATGATATTTACTTTTGCTAACATCTTGAAGAGCAATCCCATTTCTAACAGTTTTGAACAATCCAAGCTGAAAATAGGAAGAATCTTTTAGGGAATCGGCTTCTAAATAGTGTTTTTAAGTGACTGCATTTATAGAGGTATTACCATAGGGTTAGAGACCCCACTGATAATCATACAGACTCTATCACATTCCGTCAACACATTGCAACATAGCTAACCAAGTGACCCAATTCAAAGGCCTTCAAGATATGAGAATATGAAAACAAGCCTTTACCTTAAGCACTCTCCAACAGATGTGATGACAAGGATATTAACACAACCCTGACTGTCCCCAAACAACAACAGACATTCATCTGAACCTGTCGAACTGTGGAGGATAATAATGGTATTAATATGACATCAGTTCAGTCAAAAGGTTAGGGACTATCCACTGATTACAAAAAATTGTGCTGAAAATGGGTGGGTGCTGTGCTGTAAAGTTCACAGGGACATTAGGCCTTTTGTTTTTTATTTGTTGGTTCACGGATTTGAGTGATGAAAAAACCAGGTCGACAAGAGAGAAAAAAAAAAAATCACACACAAAATTACACTCATAGTGTAATAACTTCAATACAGCCGAGTACAGTTGTAACACTATGGGTATACATGTATAATATCATGTAGAAGCCACAGAAAAAAAATATATGCACTTTGTGGTATGTTCAATGAAAGGACATTGATGTCTTCAAAGTGGTTTGATAAGACGAGACTCTTCTGGCTTTGCTGTCTTTTTTCAACATCCCCTCAAAAGAAAACTTCTGATGACCAGAGTTGGTGAAGTTGTGTTTTGTATTGACCAGAGTTTCTGAACTTGTAAATAATTATTGGTCCAAGGGTCATAATTGGTGGCATGTTGTTGTATCTGCAAGATATCTGTATTTACTGAGAGTTAAAAAGTACTCAATACTTTTCCTATTGACTAATTGTACAAAAGTTTCGAACATTTTATTTGATAAAAATGGACGTCCTTTCGGCTGTGAAATATACATACAAGATTCGGCATCAACAACATGCTACCACCCATGGCTCTTAAATCACGAAATATAGACCCCCTACATTGGGGTTACGAAAAGCGAATGTATGAAGATAGTGACCTTTCGTTCGGGAGGGCATCTCTTCTCTTCGCCATATCCATCATAATGGAGTCTGGCGTCCTTGTCAGATAGGATAACTTGAAGGAATTTACTCCGGAACGAGTGCAACACTGACATCGGGGTAGACAGGTCACATAATTTCAGTGACAGCACCATCTTCATGTTTTGACGACTTCACGGAGGAAACCGTGTCAGCCGACGTAATACATTTGCAGACGATGTCCCCAACAGTATCGCTGCCACTTGTTACATTACTGAAAAGATCTAGTCTTGACATCTGCCCCTTTCTTTACGACGAGACAAGATGTAAAAACTGTCCGCCATTCCCGCCATTTTGTTCAGACAGCGCGCCACAACAACTTTGCAGAATTATCTCCCTTGACCTTTCTATCAGCGGAGAAAGGTCCAAGATGGATGCGCGATGTCTACAAATACCTCGTGTCTAAAGTTTCACTCTTCGACAGTGTATATTTTCGTATACCTCAGCCTTTCCACTGAGTCATCCTGTCGAGAGTTGTGATTTTTTTTTTATCAGAGGATATAAAAATAAGGTCAGTAGCAAATTTGTACATCGGCGAAAATAAAAAAGGACAAAATCATGATTTTTTTTTCCCACTTTCCACTTTTCGTAAAAAGTGGGTCGGCGGATCCGTGAACCAACAAATAAAAAACGAAAGGCCTTATAAAATTGTTTAGAGACGATATCACTTAGCTACATGCCTTTCTTTTTTCCATTGGTAGTTTATACTGTAGACCTCCACACAATATCACAATCCTGTCATATATGCCAGACAAGTACAAATAAAACAGTCCAAGTGGTTTTCCTTGATGATGGTATTACATTAGTGGTATATACTCACCAATAATCTAGGGTGAGTGGTACCGTCTCCAGGCCACTGATTTGACAGTATGGTTCAAATGAGGACAGCTCGAAGAATTGCAGCTCACGGTCACTGAAAGCAAAAACAGCAGTGATCATGAGCATCAACTTCCAATATGAAATGATCATGGAATATGAAAACTAGAAAACAGTTTTAGTACGTTCATTTTTCACTGGAAATCCGGTTATTTCTTAATGCCTTCAAATGATTCAGATGAAATTGGCAATGACACTACAAAACTACATAAGAAATGTGGAAATATCCAACTAAAGATCTTAGATAACATACCCTGTGCCCACAATGAATTTATTATTCTGTGACATGATGACGAAGTCTGTGATCCACTTGGGCTTCTGACGACTGTTTGCTTCAGGGTTCTGCAATAGATGAATACATAGGATTTCATCAATTCACATTGGCGGAGTTCTAGGGAAGGTTGAACACATAAAAAGGAAGTGAAAACTGTTTTTTGTTCAAGAGAGCTGAAGGGAGATAACTTGGTCAAGTTTTGAGATGTCACAATCAAGGGAGACAATCAGGTTCTGATGGCTGAATACGGGCACATGAATTAACACTGAGGTGGATGTTAATTAACTAATTCTGTATGTTCAGGTTCGAAGAATAGCTTCAATGATGCCTTAAATTTAATATGATTTATTTGGAACAGCATATGAATATTTGTGATTTCTCCACATTAGTGGAGATGGCTCTGGTTGTTCTACAAGTCCTATTTCAATTATTTTTGGAGTTGATTCTGCTAACATTCTACAAATTTCACTAGCTATCTTTTCAGATCTTGAGATCAATAGTATATCCATGCCATAGCATTTAACTTCAGTTGACAGTTAAGACTCACCAATACGGTCTTCTTCCTCTTCAGGTCCATGCCTGATGTCCAGAATGATACCAGTCCATCCTGTAACAGAGAAGATAGTTGTATCAGTAATAACGAGGAAACTTCTTGTGTATATAACTAGAAGGAAAAAGATACATCTTAATTTGAATACAACAGATACACGCCACTAAAGTAGATATGAAAAGAAGCTGTGTTCACTGAAGTTCACAGCTGTGACAGTCTGTTAGCATAAACTCTGTTCATCCTCACCTTTTTTAGAGAGAGTGAGAAATGGGCGATTTCACAGTGTGAATAGCCATGACCAGGGGCCGCGGAGCATAGCCCCCCACCCCCCACTTTTTGGGACCGCAATGTTATTAGTCCTATCTTAGATAGCACCAGTCCAACTATTAACATGGCCGGTATAGAGTTCAGCCGCCCCCCCCCCCTACTTTCAAATGTGCTCCGCGGCTCCTGATGACAACCAACGCTTGTTTGGTTTGATAGTGAGATTCATTAATCCCCATATACATAAGGCTGTTTATTACATTTCTTAGTAATTCAAATGTATTGTAGATTTGATTTGGACAATACAATCACCGCAAATTGATGTAATCAAATATCTTAGAACCACAAGTTGACACAATGTATACATTTTTTGGCTTGTCAGAATTTGTCTCTAACACTATGGGTGACTCGACTGTTGAAAGACTGGATTATAGAAACATTTATTGTAGTATTCATTCTCATCGATCTCTGTAACCTACCTGACTACAAGCGATGAATGTACCATCAGGGGTGTCAGTAATTCTAAGAATGGGGTCCCGGTGTGGTAGAGGGACTATTTTAGCCGGGAGGTGGAAGGATACCTCCTTAGCTCGGAGGTACGAATCCTCTTTCTCTGCATACTCCAGCTGCATATATGTACAGAACTCATCCCAAGTGATATAGTTTTCCGACGACCAGTCAATTTTCATGAACAAGGCATCTATTTGTAATTCCTGTAAATACAAAAGAAAAAATCATGATAACCTCTACGACCTTTTTTATACCTTTAAAAAAATCCTTGATTTTTTTATTTTTTTGATCACAGATCAGAAAGAATAATGAAATATCTAGACAATGAGTGAATTATTTAAATTTTATAGCAATTTCCAAACAATTCTCCCAGTTGTCTCTGTAGCAATGGTGGTAATATAGTATACACAGTACTCTAGTTTATTCAGTAGTCTAGTTTACTCGGTATTCTAATTTACTCAGTAATCTTGTTTACAAAGTAATCTATCATGCTCCTGCTCATCTTCAATAGGAGTAAAGGTAGAATCTTGTGTACTACATGTATAAATGTTTATAGTACTGATCAGATAAGAAAAGTAGCTTACTCTGCTTGCAGTTAAAGACAGTTGACTTTTGAGTAATGCCTTGAATTCCGCTAGATCTAGTTTGCCAGACTTTTCCACATCTGCCTGTGCAAAAGCTGCCTTCAGTTCCTCCAATGTGTCAATGTTGATCCTCTCTTCAATCTATAAATAGAGGAAACAAGAGACGTTCTCAATACCGGTAAATCTCGATCAATAAAACAGACACTTTCTCCAAAATATGCACACAAAAAAAACTAGGTTACATCATACATGTGCAAATAAAACATGAGATGGACTGCACACTAGTTAAATACTCCCCAGCTTGAATAAGTACACTTACCTTTTGTTACATGGTTCAATGTATAGTATTTTGTTTGGACTGAGGCAAATAATAAGTAAGATCAAAACACATGCTATTTTTTTTCTCGATTTGAGGGTGGGGGGTGGTGGTAAAAAGTTTTTTGAATATTACAAGTTTCTTTATCTAAATCTAACATGTGTACAAAATAAACTGGTTAATCAAATTAAAGCAAACAACTTGACAGAACAATATTGGTCTGATGTATAATACCTCAGTAGTGTCGCTGGTAAACCTTGGAGGTTCTCCTGACTCTACATCCACACTGGCAGCCTCAGATCCGTAATTAATTGATCTGGCACTCGTTAAAACACTGGTACATGTATTAAGCCTGTCAGGTACAGGAAGGCTATTTAGCCACTCATATGTGACCTTGTTACGCAGGGAGACCACCATGCCATCCCCAGTCAAAAACATGCTGTGAGGATCACCATCATCTGGGGACCTTTTGTTCTCCATCTTGATAAAAACTTGTTCACAAGAAGTACACAAACTTGAAACTTGTCCTCACTTCAGGTAAGGCTAATCAACGTTGTACTTAACTCATTAATCTGAACTGTCACCTGGGCAAGGTGGATCTCAAGTAATTAAGGTGAACAATGAAGATGAAATACCATTTTCTCCTAGTTAAGAATCACTGAAGATGAAACAGTGTCCCTTGATCAGTATATCCAGTTTGGTTACAACAAACTTTTCCAATATTGGAAAAAACTAATAACAGGAAAATTTCTCAACCACAGGTTACATTCCCAACAAAGTCTTTGAAACATCTTAGAAAAGTATCTCAAGACAGCTAATACATCAGTGTAACCGGCAAGGTCTGTGCAATTTGTTCCAAGGCCGTAACTCCAAAAGGTCTGAGGTGAATAAATTTGTTTCTATCCCCCTTGAACACTGAATTCGCAACAATGAACATGCTATGATATGCACTTCCTCATGAATACATGCTGTCCTCACCAAGCAGTCACTGAACTACTGGTGATCTACAAATACAAATACTAGCGAGAAAAAAATCAATCCAGATATTCAGACTTGTGAAGAATGGATTTATCGTTACAAAGAGAGACTTTTTGACGCCCAAAGCTGATCCCTCCTGCCAAAGGAATTTAACATGATGGATTTAACTAGATCCATCTTTGATCTCCTAACCCTCAATATCATTCATTTTCATAGTGTTATGACTGTTTGTATGAAATCCCGATAAATCAGTCTTGTGCAATATTCCCTTGACACAGTACCTTGTACCCCTGAAGAGACGAAGATGAACTCTCCTTTTACCTGTACAGGGGAAAACTATATGGTGTTCAGAGGGAGAGAAGGATGAAAATTATTTATTGTCCCACGAAAGAAAGAGAGTCTGGCCTTGCTGTGAACAATTTAGATGCCATATTTCACAGTTTCCTGAACAAGGAAATATGCCAAGAAGTTTCCTGATCTGATGCCATAATGTTGATCAATATCCAATTAATCCCTCGAGGCAATAAAGCTTGGTGGACTGTTCAATAGAGATGATACAATAGAGGCAGCTAACATCAATATTACCTGACCTCATCTATGATATCCATCACATAAATGTGGCAAAACTACACAATCAAATAATGAGAAAATAGATTTTTTGTAGCATAATTGTCAACTCCGCATTTTTCTATGCAGCTACACACGACTACCATGCACATGTATAAACATACCTACATGGATGTGGTGAAAATGGATGATAACAATATAAAGTTACGCTCAAAATATAAGCAATATGCAGCTGAAAATGGCGACAGAAAATACCAATACAGTACAAACTCATGAAAATTTGAGAGAGTGAGTGAAAAGAATTTAACATCGCTTTCAACAATATTTCAGTCATATCGTTCATGATGAACCAACTAAGCACCACCCAGCCAGGTGCTGCAACTTTTGTACCAAATACCAGTAGTACACAATCATTAACAGAACAAAAGGTGCCACACATTGATTTATCAGGCACAGTTATGAAATCAAATTTTAACTTATATCTGGCTATTTAGAAAATTCAAATTATAGTAGACACTAATATCTCAACATACAGAACAAATCCAGGATAGTCGGAAACTTAAATATATAAATAATATCACAACAATTTCTGGACAGATTAATCTGCAAACTGGTAATCAGGCTGAAAACTAAGACTCTCTCTTAGACGGATTCATATACAGCAAATACACAGAACTTGTTAATAAAGGATACATTATTTAAACCATGGTCCAGAATCCCAAAATCTTAGATCCACTGAAAACTGTTATCTAAAATTTTGCCACAAAATATACATAGTCCTTTCTTGAATTCTTCCCAAGCTCAACAACTGCAAGACCACCATCTAGTGAATGTCCAGGTACAAGGTCTGAAGAATTTACTGAGCGTGAGTACCCCTTCTACTAATGATTCCTTGAAGACTGGTTCCCATCCAATTAAACCTTTAGTTAATACAGGCTATAGGACAAAGGGATAAGTTACCCCAGTCCAAAGCTAGCTTCAACTCATTAACTTTTGACACCTGAGCCCCAAATGATTTTCATGAACTGAATCGTAATTAAATGATTAGGTCTGGCTGGAGTTCAACCCAGAATTTGCCAGGTCATATGTACATGTACATAAATTATATAAATATAAAAAGACTATTAATTTGACTATTTAATTCAACGGAAAATATATTATCAGGTGGTAGTGGGTTCAGATTTATCAACTGTTTTCTTTATTCAAAGTCAACATAAATTTCTTACAGCAACAATGATTAATTATCAAACAGGCAGGACAATTGTTTCTAAATGTCTTTGTTCTAAATAAAAACATTTCAAAATACAATTAGCTATACACAAAGATTTAAAAGTACATTTTGTATTCATCTAGCTGTACTTACCCTTGCTTCTTTAGCCATTTGCAAAAATTGTTTAAATAACCATTCCTTGACACGTCGTACGTAAGCAGGTTTATATAAATGGTACTTTCAATCCACCTTCTCTGGACCAAGAACTAAACAACATACACAATCCTGGTAGTAGTAATTCACCAGCTCACACTTTTGGGTTTGATAGTACCAGTGCTAATAAATTACACTAATCCAGACTCCATTGATTCAAAGGATTATTTCCATGTTGGTCCAGATACCAACCATATACAGGATGATCTACACATTCTCAATTGTAGTTTGTAGTAACCTCCTAGACTGTCAGTGTAACACCCTCTGACAACTTTGGACCGAAATCGTGGCGCGCATGTTCAGTCAGTCTACATCGTGTTTTTTCCACAAAGGTAGCATATATCTTAGCCTATAGTATTGGACCCTTCTACGGAGGGCCAATGTCTGGCTGATGCAGCAGCAACAACATTTTCCCAGTTTGACGCCAGATTTTGAAATTGAAAACGAGGCCGCGCTATGTCATCGGTCAACTGAGACAGTCAGATGGTTCTGTATGAAGATTGGGATGGCTCCTATAAATAGTGATCCAATGAGAATGCTCGTCTTAGTTTAAAATGGTGGGGTCGCATGACCAATCACTGAAGGGGAGACAGCTGGAACCATACGCAGACACTGTCTGTTAATATCATGATTTAACACAGAGTCGTACAGTGTAGCATATATCTGAGAGAAAGAAAATGCATCCAATGTATCTCGTGGAAGAATGAACATGTTAGATGCTCAACCATTTGACAAGAGCAAGTACATGGTACAAAGTCTTGCATAGCTGTGAGATTCTGCATGGTCCTGATTGGCTGACAGCCATGCACACAAAAGCTGTGCTTTGTGTTTTCAGCCCCATTGTAATCAGAGGGTACATGTATATCTAACAATAGGAGGTGTACACTCTGATAGCATGACTACTAAGCAGTAGTAGCAGTGCTCACAAAACCCGGTCGACAACTCGCCAATGGCGACTAAAAAATGACAACTGGCGACTGAATTTTCTAGTCACTCGCCAATGTGTCGATTAAAAAATAGAGTAACTCGGCAAAGTGGCGAGTGAATTTTTGGTCAATGAAGTGTTTAGTCGCCAAAGTATTTTTGTGTTTAGTTTATCAGGCAGCGAAATCCAATCAGGCCTAAAATGTACAGGAAATAATGACAGAATAATGCCGAAAATACAGATATGGGGAAGCCTAGTCTATTTATAGAGACCACGTGGTCCGATGTAATATCCGTGCTCTTCAAATCATGCACAGGCGTGACACAATAAGATCACGTGCTCGCCCTAGAAAAGTTAATCCACGAACCGCTGACCGTTCTCAGCCAATGAAATCATCATAGTAAAAATTATAGTAAACAAATTCTATGAAACAATCTTGGCGGGAATTTGCAAGTTCAAGGTCAAGAATGCGATGGTATGCCTGAAGCACGACATGTGCGTTTTGACTTCAGTGTCGCTTCTAAAACAATTGTAGTCAAGTAAAACCAGCTCAGTAAATTTATACGCTGAAAGACAAACGTCATGTGGTAAAAGTTTGCAGAGAAGAGTTTGGAGCTTTTGTTTCACCTGACCCGACTTTTCATTCAAGCCATTTCGGATTTGCGTAACCGACACACAAATGATCGTTTCCTTCGCGCAAAATTTCGAGGGTACACTGCAATATTTTTTTCTCTCTTTTATTTTTCAAACTAACACTGGATTATCATGTTGTTGGAAAGACTGATTCGTCTGTCACTTTATTACATCGAAAGGTCGCTAGGGATTGGCGAGTGAATAAAACATTAGGTCGCCAATGTGGCGAGTAGATTTTTAGCCTCGCTCGACAAATGGCGACCAACTGAAAAAAAATTTTGTGACCCCTGAGTAGGCTATCAATCTGTGACTACATGCCTATCTCCTTCAACATCTAGATGTATACTGAACAAATTCGTAAAACTTGTGGGATATACACTGTACAGAGTATGTGTTATACATTTACACAGCATTTTAATGGGGCATAAAATGAGTAGATTTTCCAGTTTGACAGATCAGTGAAAATAGCTGAACTTTATATGAAGTAAACAGATTTAATTCCAAAAGGAACCCCCTATTCAGCATGTTAGGTTATAATGGGCACCATGCCGTAATATTGATGAAACGTTTACTGAAGACAAAATTACCCCTTCACACATTTCACTGTCAAATATGACGAGCTAGCTTCAATATTAGAAAATAGTCTATTGAATTTGTCAAAGAAACAGATCTTCTTCCCAAATTTGCTCAGGTACTGAAGGACGGTATATCCCTGCATGGTTTAATTCACGATTGGTCATGAATTTTTGACAGCAATCTGAAGCATGACACTCAGTTCTCAATTATGTACACCACTGTTCATATCACAAGAACAAAATTACCCATGAAGAGACACAACTATAGTTCCAAGAGAGAGGTATACTTTACACATCAACATTCATGATATAAGCTAATTATAACATGAATCAGGTGTAGAGTTGAATTTTCCCATTCGTGTTTGAAAAAGAAAAGAAAAAAAAAATGCAAGGGATAACGGAGTAATGATTTGCGATTTTAGTCATCCATAATTGGCCAGAACATGTGTCCAACCATCTTGGACCCCAGAAATCCAGGGAGCTAGGTGTCCCTGGACCCTTGCCTACAGTACTGAGACAGACCCCCCACCCCCCCTGACCCCCTACAGTGCCTGGTACCTATACTTTTACAACAAATGAGAATGGGATATGGCATCTTCAGTTACCTGCCAATTAAAGCTATAGCCAGGCAAATTCAATCCTACTAAAATAGAGAGTTTCAATTGCCATGACTAACATATATGATCTAGAAGCAGGGGGTCTTCTGAGGTCGAATAACTCTGACATACATGTATGCTGAAATAACACTTCCCTTTAAGACAATGTCACGTACATGCCTATAGATGTCAGACCCATGACAGCAGTTTCGTATTTGAGGCCAAGTAGACAAGAACAGACATAAAACTGAAGTATTTGTGTTTGCACTTGAATTGTAACTGAAATATTCTATATTGGGAGAAAGCAAGCGGACACTTTTGAGATAATTTAATATAAAGAATTCAAAATGGAAGTCCCAGTGGGTCCTTGTTTAACTTTCACATTATTCGTGTCCATGAAAAAGGATCATGGTCTAGAATAATTTGGACACCCCATGCATCACTAAAACCAGCGGGGGCACCAGTGAGGTTAGATATATGAACACATGGGAAGGGTTCATACCATGTAATTGTCAAGGTGACAGAATTATTCAGGAAATCCAATACTTTTTCCTCAAATTTACATCAATCAGCAATCTTTTCTCGGAATCAAACATTATTTTCCCTGATTCAAAGCTATATTTCAATGAAATGTTCAAAGTATGCATTTACTCTCTCATACAATTTGCACATATTAAAATGCACTTTAGATGCCAATTCCAGAAAATATTCTGTCAATATTCAGGTCTCACTGTTCTACTAGATGTTGGCAAAAGAAAATATCCATCAGTCAATCTTTTTAATTTAAATGAGTAAATAGCTGGTCTAAAAGTGTTTGAATTATTGTAGAGATTACCATAGATATATTAAATATGTTCATACTATAGCTAGTACACATGTATGTTAATGTAGTCATAACATTATCTACCTACCCACTTATTTAGTACCCGTTCACTGGTATCCTCAGGAGACTGACTTAAACTTTCTGATGAATCTTCAGGTCCATCTCCATAATCCTCTTGTAACAACTGGGTGGGAAATACCTGGTGCTTTCCTTCACTATATAATAGCACAGGATCCATTGTTCATTTACTCAAAAGCTTTAAATAATTACTTGCTTTTTCAACCAACAGATATTTATCTCTGCAAGCCCTGGCTGGTATACTGAACTTCTGAATTCCAACACACCGCGGGTTCACCAAAGATGAAGGTATTCCACAAATATTGAAGCTGACTTGCGACACAACACTTCTAGTTATGAATACATGTTGGAATCTCAGAAAGGCATAGACTGGAATAATGTTATAGACAGAGATGCGTCAAATGGTAATTCCTTATCATGGAGATACAACAGCGCCGTTCTTCTGGGATAGTTCTTGGACTGAAAATTTCAGCTTGAGCTTATAATCTTATATCTCTACTTTTGTAGATCAGGACAGACAGAATACTAAATACTAGCAAGAGTATTACTATCATTATCCAAACACAGACTTAAATCTCACAAGTATTTCACACTCCATTACAGGCTGATTAATCCGCCATTATTATTCCATTGTGTGACATTCAGCGCTCAATGTTGACACTGACAAGAGAATGAGAAAACTGTTGCAATCATGTAGACATATACAAACTGTCCACCCATATCCATACTACTCACGCTGCACTTGTGAAAGCTAGGGTTTGTATTGTAGTATATCTAATACTATAGTGCAGGCCTGATAAACTGTTACTTTATTATGGGGTAGTTTATGACAGCTAATATGACATACACCATACACCAGGACTAGGGGAATATTAAACTGTATGGTTGTATATAATTAAACTGGCTATTAAGTGTTTATATGGTTGAAATCAGACTACAGCTAAAGTGGGTGTCCTTTGAGTTTATATGTGGTTCCATAGAAACAAACACAGCTTAACGGTGTCAACAGCCAGGTCCACAACTGCAAGGTTCCGGGCCAGAGAACGGAGGTTCCGGGCCAGAGAACTGAGGTACGGATAACAATGTCATGTCTCTGATCCACACAGAATTACGCCTGCGCTTCCATAAGCAAACACAAAACTGCTTTTATCTAATCCAGTAAGTTTGTGACCAGAAGCCATGTACATTCATAATATACATAAACTGTTCTATATCCAATAGGATAATTGTCGTAAATTAGATAGCCAAGGGCTAACATCAATAAGAACCTATTAAACTGAGTACCAGTTGATTTAGCGATGATGACAACTTAATCATCATGCAATCATTGCAATCAATACACCTACATCTATATGTAACTTAGATGGGTTTCGTTACCTTTCAGACACAAAACACCTGATAGTAATTAAAGCCCTCTAAATAAAAGTCTTATATTGAAGTACTACTCAAATAGAGCATATCCAAAAATGTAGATATTTATACAAATCAGTTTCATATGAATGAGAGAATCTGATAAATAACATGGATTTCAACGGAATTTTAGGCTTCAGTCAAAAATGTGCACTCAACATGTCATCTTAGGAAAAAATGAACATGGAGAACATTCAGTTACTTTGCTTATATTTTTAGCCCATGTATTACTGATTGACACCATGCTGATTTCTGCCAGACAGGCCAAAACCACCTGTTAAAAGTTAATTAGCAGAAAAAGTCAAATTAGAAGTGTATATTGTAGGCTGAAAATCAAGTGTATATTTGAGTTCTTCAATGAGGTAAGTGAAATTTTAACTTTGACAGATTTGAGTGATATTCTCTGTACATAATTCATTCTCAATTGATACTCATTTGTCTATAAGTGTAGTTTTCGTGGGATATATCGGGCGATTTTGGTGAACAAAAATTAACGAAACCCCTTAATTCATATCCATTTCTTAGGGCAGGTTGTTTTCTTTTATACTATCACAGAAAGGACAAGTTCCCTATGTATGTGTCTGCTAGCTCTGATTAAGAATTCCCCAAATAGTACTCATTTTGATATAAACATTACACAGGAGCATAAATCAGATATCTCCTTCAGGTCACAAACCTACCATACACATACCATACTGGCATGGTCTCACCATTCCAGATCATGTATACCTCAGCTGTCCTCACACCTCAAGTGTTCATTTGATGGTCACACCCTTCATAAAAGTAAATGGCAGGCACATTTTGTTTATCGAGACTCAGACATAAAAATATTAATAAATTTGTACTATGAGATAGAAAACAAACCATTTGAACAAGGCTATAACTTGAATGTTATACAAACACAAGTTTGATCTAGTTTAGAGGCACTGATGAATATATCAAACAATTGCATCACAAAATACTGAAAATCCAAACAGAATCTATATACCACTGGAGTCGGACAGTAACCTTGGGTTACATGTACTTGGTACTGTTATGCATGACAAGGTGGGTGAAGAAAACTTATGATCATGAACAAGCTGAGTAGCTAGCAGGTCCCCCGCCAAGATCCTGTTTGAGAGCGTACAGCATATGCCCTTCCAATATCTCCTGAAATATAACTTGTGTATGTGGAAAGAGACGTTTATATGGAATTGTTGAGACAAGTTGAGGAGGTTTGGGAAGCAGTGATGGGTATGTAACACTGGAATGTAAGTCTGTAGTACGTTGTATATGGATTTTCAATGAAAATCAATACCAATGGCCGTCTAACTGATGTGAAACACCTTCCCAAGTTTGAAGTCAATCGAACGAATTGTTCTCACGATACCGCGTTCACAAGATGCGTGATGGATAGAATTCAAGATGGTCGATGGCAGCCATCTTAGATTATGCACCGTGAAGCACCTTCTCAAGTTTGAAGTCAATCAGACCAATTGTTCTCAAGATACCGCATTCATAAGATGCAGGACAGACAGAATCCAAAATGGTCAATGGCAGCCATCCTGGATTACATACTACCTCAATGAAAATCAATACCAATGGCCGTCTAACTGATGTGAAGCACCATCTCTAGTTTGAAATCAATCGGATGAATTGTTCTCACGATACTGCGTTCACAAGATGCGGAACGGTCAGAATTCAAGATGGTCATTGGCAGCCATCTTGGAAAGATGGTCAATGGCAGCCATCTTGAAAAGATGGTCAATGGCAGCCATTTTGGATTACGTACCTCCGTGAAAATCAATACTAATGGCCATCCAACTGATGTGAAGCATCTTCTCGAGTTTGAAGTCAATTAGTCAAATTGTTCTCAAGATATCGCGTTCACAAGATGCGGGACAGACGGAATCCAATATGGTCAATGGTAGCCATCTTGGATTATGTACCTCAGTAAAAATCAATACCAATAGCCGTCTAACCGATGTGAAGCACCTTCTCAAGTTTGAAGTCGATTGGTCAAATTGTTCTCGAGATATCGCGTTAACAAGATGTGAGACGGATGGAATCCAATATGGTCAATGGCAGCCATCTTGGATCACGTACCTCAGTGAAAATAAATACCAATGGCCGTCCAACTGATGTGAAGCACCTTCTCAAGTTTGAAGTAGATCGGTCGAATTGTTCTCGAGATATTGCGTTAACAAGATGTGGGATGGACGGAATCCAATATGGTCAACGGCAGCCATCTTGGATTACGTACAGCCCTCACAATTCAGAAAGGTCACCTCGGCAATAATTATGTCATATTAAAATATTCCTTTTTAACCCCATGTTAAATATTGCTGAGGTGAACTGATTATGCCACGGCATTGACCTCAGCAATTGCTGATTGCTGAGGTGAACTGTGTGGGCTGACGTACCTCAGTGAAAATCAATACCAATGGCCGTCTAACCGATGTGAAGTACCTTCTCAAGTTTTAAGTTGAGTGGCCGAATTGTTTTCGAGATATCGCGTTCAAAAGATGTGGGATGGACGGAAGGACAGAAGGATGTACAGCTAGCATTTCCAAGTCCTCCCACCACTTACTGGCGAAGGACAAAAAAGTACCAAAGGAAAGATAACCATAAAAGATTAACAATTAAAGACTAGATTGGGGTTCCAAGATACATATGCCTGTATATTTAACCAGATTTAATTGCCATCCCACATGAAGAAGACATGAAGCAAATCTTTGTCCGAATTTGCAATTGTATAATTCGAGTGTACAAGAATAACAGCTCACCCCCCTTCCCTATTTCAACACAGCATTGACTTATTTTGGAATTCATTCACCCTGACCTTGGCTTTTCACCTACAGAATCAACATGTTTTCACTATCGTTCAAGAAAATACCGATATACCCAAAGTTTGGTCACAATCCTTTTTCAAGAACTAAAGATATAGCATGAAAAATTGAAGGTAGACAGCCAGATGAATACGTCAAAATCATAGGAGTCTTTCTCTGCCATCAGTTTGAGATATACCTGGGGTTTGGTTACATTCTGCAGCCCTGAAATGAAGTTTATAGCATGGACATGGACATCAACATTTTCAACATCAAAAGTTTACAGACATACGAATGGACAACCACATATCAAATCAATAGGCAGGTGTGAAAAGGAATAGGACCCTACCAGTAGGCTACCCATGTGGTTTCCGGATGTGAAAAGGAATAGGAACCAAACATCATTGAAAATGATGTTAAATCATATTCACTCACTCAAATCAATAGGTTCCTGAGCACATACATATAAAGGCAAAATTCTGTGAACATGTATTGATAAACTGACTCTTTCTACTTACATTACTCCAAACCATATTATCACGATATGATTATCTCTGCTCTCAACCATAATCTTTAAGAATTCAACTCTCAATATAAATCCACAAGGTGTGTATACGTATACATATTGTATATCCATGTTGTACACATACATGTATACATGCCAATAAACAACCTAACCACAGCAACCCATGTTTTATTGATAGGAATAAATATTTAATACATACAGCATATGTGGGTTTAGCATTGCTTGATGATATCTATTACAGGTTCTCATTCTCCTGTCCAATATCAAACAGATAATGTTTTATAAGAAAAGAAACACCACAGTCCATTGCCATGTCACTTATGGTGAAAGACCATCAGTTAATAACATTTATTTCAAGTACATGTAGAAGATACAACAACTGCTTCTTACAATGTATCTGTTTATAAAATTGTCCACAATGTCATCCTACAATACCACTGATGAACCAGTCTCAGGAATGTCAATGGTCTGCACAGTCAAAAAAATGGGATATACATATAGTTCATGTATTGGGAGATATCGCTTTTCAACGTGACTTGACCTGTTAGCAAATGAACAATGGCCGACCACTTGTCCATTTTCCACTATTGGAAATCCCGTGAATTCATGTCACTTGTTCTTACATGACCAATATACTCCAAAAATGTATTAGAATGCATTTATTTGGCTTGATTCTTCTTGTGAGTGCAGTGAGTGAATAGAATTTAATGTCGCTTTCAACAATATTTCAGCTATATCACGACGAACCAAATAAGCACCACCCAGCCCAGTTGTGTTCCTGCTACTTCAAAGAAGAAATCTTTGAAGCAGCATGGAACCAGACACCCTCCATCCACTTTATAAAACCCTGAGGACAGCACAGAAGACACAGACAGGACGATTACATGGTGCAATAAAGACAAGTGATATAACAGTGCTAGACATCACATTATCGAGTTACTGTTGCTTCTCAGCAAAATGCATTGAAGCAAAAGGAACCTGAACCCACCCAACCACCCGCGATTCTTCTTGTGCAGTCTGTATGATCCATCTCATCATATGTAATCTGGAATTTACTATGATACTGTCACAAGCACTTCTTACGCTTCTTTCTGTCCTGTATGGCATCCAACTTTACACACTGCCTGCCTCCATCCTGCCAGTAAACTCATAGCAACAGTATTGTTTCATTTGCCAAACCAGCAGTTTTACCAGGCACTCTCCACTGGTCAATTCAAATTTTCCATCATACTTTTGGGGAAAATCTAAGCTCTACCAGATAACCTGTAGCATCCACAAACTGTCAGCATTATGTTTGTCCCATTATCAGCAATGCCAGCATATCCAGTTTACAGTCTGGTTGAAAATGACTTCCAATGAGAAGACAGGATCTGGTACACAGGCCGCTACGAGTATAGTTGTAGGTGGCAGTTGATGTGTTAATATAAGCTAGGCTTATTAGACCACACATTCACCTCCATTGTGCTTCTTGCAACAGAAAATATGGCAAACATGATATGGATAATTGACCTGCACATTACTGTACCCTTCTCACTCCAATAGTACATATACTTAACCCCAAGATCCAGCAAAAGTTACTGGCTGATGTTGCAACTTCACCGAGCTCCTAATCCCATCTTAACATCACTTTATCCCAAGAAGAAGCAAAGATACTGGTTTATCTACACCCTCAATGTGCTCATTTTTGCTTCAAAGCTGATCAAGATTTAGCAATAATATGGTTTGAACATGCACCCAATTTGAGCACGAGTTCCTCGATAGGAATGGCATATTCTCGTTATCTAAATGGGATACACTGCCCATGCAGTTTAGTGTTCTGATCAGCAAGGGGAGGAGTTCCAATTAGAATGGCATATGCCAACCCTCTAATATTGTATGGATCGATGCCATATGTCATCCTTTCTCTGTAGAGTTCTGAAAAGGTATGCCATGGAATTCTTAGGACTCACCGCACCATGCCATTCAATTCCTTATGCCAGTTCCTAGTATGCCCCAATTTCAACAACCCCGCTTACCATGATTAAACACTGCAACTAAATGACATCCATGAAGGTTCTCACCAGTCTAATATATCCTAGAATATCTCAGAAGTGTCCATTGATGATAATGCACACCTGTATAGTGCTCCTTCACTGTACCTCCAAAATATACTCAAACCCCAAGATGAGTTTGGTTGACAGAGCTTTTCAATCTCACACAGCGTCAACATGACCCAATAGGAAACAATTAGGGTATCAATGGATCAGTGATGCTTAACCAGGATGCACTATAATATTAGTTGACCAGTACCTGATGATGCTCATGTTGAAAGATTCCCCAATGCCAGTAATGGATCCTTCATGATGTTCAACTCTCCCATTATATTTTACATTAGGCCATATTTGTATATGTACATTGTAATGATTGACAATGTAATCCATTATACTTCCTCAAGTTCTAGGGTGAGTGAGTGAATAGGGTTTAATGTCGCTTCAACATTTTTCAGCTATATCACGATGGGGAAGGAAGGGGAGGGGGACGGGCGGGGGTACCCACTTGTAACAGAGCAGATCTAATGCTGCCATTTTATAGTGCTGTCCCACTGAAATATCATGCCGTAGGCAGACATGACACCCCACTCAGTCACATTATATTGAAACCAAGCGAACCAGTCCTTGTTCTATACTCTTAATGTTGAGCATAAGCGAGGAAGCAACAAGTTAAATTTTTGAAGTCTTTGGTATGACCCTGTCTGGGATTGAACCCAGTACCTATTGCCTAATTCCCTCAAGTTCTAACATGTCTAGTCTCAAGATGCAAGAATTAGCCACTGAATATGACTTTAATGTGCTCCTTCAGGGTTTCCTTATTTTGAAGAGTTGCAAAATCGGGATTAATTCTGATATATCATTGAGTCTGGCTCAACGCAAAAATTAACATACATGAAAATCATCTTCTCTTTAAAACCGCATCCCATGAAAAGTCAGGGACTTCACATTTTAAGGTTCATCTATTGTACTGTCAGATAAGCAGCCTGTAGGTTCATATATTGTACTGTCAGATAAGCAGCCTGTAGGTTCATCTATTGTACTGTCAGCTAAGCAGCCTGTAGGTTCATCTATTGTATTGTCAGATAAGCACCCAGCAGCCTGTAGGTTCATCTATTATACTGCCAGATGAGCAGCCTGTAGGCACTGTCAGCTAAGCAGCCTATAGGTTCATCTATTGTACTGTCAGATAAGCAGCCTGTAGGTTCATCTATTGTACTGTCAGATAAGCAGCCTGTATGTTCATCTATTGTACTGTCAGATAAGTAGCCTGTAGGTTCATCTATTGTACTGTCAGATAAGCAGCCTGTAGGTTCATCTATTGTACTGTCAGCTAAGCAGCCTGTAGGTTCATCTATTGTACTGTCAGATAAGCAACCTGTACGTTCGTCTATTGTACTGTCAGATAAGCAGCCTGTAGGTTCATCTATTGTACTATCAGATAAGTAGCCTGTAGGTTCATCTATTCTACTATCAGATAAGCAGCCTGTAGGTTCATCTATTGTACTGTCAGCTAAGCAGCCTGTAGGTTCATCTGTCAGATATTAAGTAGCCTGTAGGTTCATCTATTGTACTGTCAGATTTATAAGCAGCCTGTAGGTTCATCTATTGTACTGTCAGATAAGCAGCCTGTAGGTTCATCTATTGTACTGTCAGATAAGCAGCCTGTAGGTTCATCTATTGTACTGTCAGATAAGCAGCCTGTAGGTTCATCTATTGTACTGTCAGATAAGCAGCCTGTAGGTTCATCTATTGTGCTGTCAGCTAAGCAGCCTGTCCACTTCTTTGCACATACATGTACATATAGACATTCTCAAAACCTCTTTTAACATGTTTTTTTCTCACAGAACAAGAACAGTGACTCACCCATCCTTTGGTTTGGCACATGTTTAACTTCAACTGATCATCGAAGTAATCTCGTGATCTTATCTTCTCTCGTTTCTCCTTTTTCTTGTGCTTACATGGAGCAAATGGTTCCAAATCAAATTTTACACGAGAACTCATGTTAATCAGATATTTTTAAACAGCCAGTAGACTCTAACGAATTGTGTTGTTTCGTTTGAATACGAGGATATAGGAAATCAGAAAGTACTAAACTCTGAACAAAATACACAAAAGTACAAATCTGAATATATCAGGTACATGCAAGTACACACTACGGTAGCTCCAAAAACGTAGAACTGCATACAATGAAGTCTTATATCATAGTCCTACCTAGCTATATCTCAACATAAAACAAAGCCCTTGATAGATCCAGCAGATGGTCTATAGATACAGGCTCTCTAATTAAAACCCTCATCAATAATAAATCACAAGCCATAATGTCAATGGGAGATAATGAAAAACCTGAAAGATTTATGACACTACAGACCTGATGTGTCCGCAGGCTCCAAGTATACCTGCAGTGAGTGTATACCATCAATTTATGTCCAGCTTTCCATGTGTACACTGTAATTATATGTATTCTACATGTAATAATTAACAATTGATTAATCAATCAATTAAAATCTTGGCTTTGTATACAAGTAATGTAGAGCTCTTTGTTAGTATTAGACCTAATCTTTGTGTGGATGTTGCTTGTATACTTTAATCAAGAACTGTCAAAACATTCTGTGAATGAAATGTTGAAGGTTCTACCAAATATCCACTGCACACTTTTCATGAAAACATACAGAGAAACTTAGCTGTGTAACAAAAAGTTGATATTCTAAATAATAAATGACATTAAAGTGGATTTTTTAACACAAGAAAACAAATGTGACTGACAGGGCTCGAATTTAACACCCTTTTTCTTGCCCCAGGAAAGTAAAATTTGCTTGGGACAACAAACCTCAGGGATGTTGTTGCCCTGGGGCAAGTCCCTTAAAAGGTTTTTGGGCTTACTATACTTAATTGAACCATGAAATCCATGTTTGGTTATTTACTTCATTATAGGTTGTGGGAAAGACCATTGTTGTTGTTGTTTCTCTTCTGCCATCTGGAAAATATATACGGCATATTCCAAAACTGATTATCTTCCCTAATATGTAACAATTAAGCAAGCTAGGGGCCAGTGTTGGGCGGATACAGCTCTTTCCTTTTTGTTTCAAAATAAACATTTATGTTGATCGTTCAATTTAGTTTCTTTGACAAAACCTACCCTGTGGACATTGTTTTATAAAGTGAGAAATGAAACTTGACAAAACCATTCCCTTTATTCTTTTTAATTTCATTACTCAGTAAAATAAAAACAAGGCATGATCAGTTCTAATTTTCTTTCTCCAGTGACAAGTGATCTTTCACATTTTCTTATAAAATCGGTTTAGACAGAAAATGGTTTCTAATAAAAAAGAGTAGGAACTAGTTACTCGAAGTTATCAGAACGACAACTTTTTGGGGCCTACAGTAATTCCTCTAATAATTCAATCACCCTATAATAATTCAATCCCTCCCAATTTTAGGGACAAATTTCAATCAGTTTTTAAGAACTTTGATCACACTGCAGGGCCTCTGATATGATTTATATAACTGAGAAATGATGGATTATTTACCGGATTTGGGATCATTTTATCACCTTTCTGTCCTCATCAATTTGCTTCTGCCTCAACTTTTTGATGGGGAATTTCACAATTATTAGAGGAATTGCCATAGTATATGAAATGTAAATCTGAAGCTAAAATGATAAAAGGAATTTGGGGCAAGTGTTTTATCTTTGGGGCAACTAGAATATCAAAAGTGGACAACATCCATTTGAAAAACTTAATTTTGAGTCCTGTGTGGTGAAACACATATTGAAGCCATAACCTCTGACCCATGACATTAGAGTCTGATTACAATAATGTTGTATAATATTGACAAGGTGGTTGTGTCTGCTGTCCTATTGGGTATGACAAAATCCTCATGACATCAACAAAGGATTTTGTTATAGCTTTGTGAGGTTGTTGGCGTTACAATGGAAATATCGCCTAGAAAGTTTGCTATGATTGCTCGCTACAAACAATACTTAATCACTGACTTTAGAAGCCGATTCCAATCAATGTTCTTACTCTATTCAGCTCTAATCGCTAAGGGGAGCAATTCTTGTAACTGCTGGACCACTAGTCCCCTTTTAGCTCTTTGAAATACAATAACAGAAAATGAATTTATTCATCAATGGAAGTATTGTAATTCATTGAGATAGAGGGCACTAGTGTTCCAGCAGTTACAAGATTTGCTCCCCTTAGCGATTAGAGCTGAATATAGAAACAACATTGATTAGAATTGGTTTCTAAAGTGTTCTTCAAAGATCTGGATGGATGTTGTAACAGCAGAGTCTGGTTAGGCCAGACTTAGATGTCCCCCACCCCAAAAATTTCTAACATTGAAGTCTTGTGGTTAGTTTCAAATTATCTGCTAAAACATGCCCTTCACCATTCACTTTAGCCCAACTCACACTACAAACAATTTGTTGCACTAGAACAGAACAGTTTGTTCGTGTTTTTTTTTGTGGTAACCTCACACTGCGAACATGTTCTCTTGACCGCCAGTCACCGCGATCAAGCAGCAAGGCCATTTTGTTGTGTCATGTGAGAGCGGCTTCATCACATGACCGACAGCTGCCAGTTGATTGGATAACTGTTGGTAAATGTTCAGCAAAATGTTCGCGATCACCACACACTGAAGGCAAAAACCTGTTTCAGGGCAAAACCTGTTCGCAATATCAAACAAGTTTGATCTCACGAACACTTGTTCCGAACATATGTTTTCTGTTTCTGGGCACCTCACACTGCAGACAAAACATGTTCTGAACAGTGTTTTTGTTCTAAAACAACAAAATGTTTGTAGTGTGAGTTGGGCTTTTCTTGTTATCTTTTCCTCAGTTACCATGGTTACAGACTACATCACAGGCATCTGATGGATAGCCAAAGTTTTATAAAAACACTGTGTCAAAACACTGATCACAACATGGCAGTATATGTTCTTTGCAACATTGTATCACAATACCTATTTCATGATAAGACTGTATCACAATACATGTTTATTGCAACACTGTATCACAATACCTATTTCTAAACATTGTATCACAATACATTATTATGGTAACAATATCCAGTCACAATATCTGCTCATGGTAACCTTGTATTACATTATCAGTTCATGGTAACATTGTATCACAATATTTGTTCTTGGTAACAATGTAAAACAATCTTTGTTAATGGTAACATTGCATAAAAATATCTGCTCATGATAACTTTGTATCACAATACATGCAACTGTTCATGGTAACCTTGTATTTCAATACCTGCTCATGATGACATTCAATCTAATTAAAATAAAATTAAATCCTATCTGCTCCCCCATTCGCATGTCGCTTGTAGGATCTAACCCGCTCGCAGTAATGCGAGAGTCAACCAATCCCAAGAACTCTTCATAGTCCTTTAAGGGGACATTAATGGTAAGGGCATTTTGGTTGGCTCAGCCAAATCAGACGCCATGCTGTGGGGTCTCTTCTGATGTTGCCGCGCTAATTCAGACAGTATGGCATCATAATGTGAGGTACATACATGGACTGGTCCTTGGCGTAAACCTTAGGGTAAACGTAGACGATGAACCTATTCCCCCTACACAGGCGCCTCGGAGCACGTTTGAAAGTGGGGGGGCTGAACTCTATATCGGCCATGTTAAATGCTGGACTGGTGCTATCTAAGATAGGACTTATAACATTGCAGTCTCAAAAAGTGGGGGGGCTGTAGCCCCCCCTGCCCCCCCGGTTCCGCGGCCCCTGCTACATAAATTAAACTGTAAGTAAAGTACCATAGTGCAAATGCGGCTGTGATGTCATAAGGCAGGGGGTTTTCGGCGGCTACTATCGCCGAAACCGCCGCCTACTTCGTCGGCAGCAAAAAAAAAAAAAAAAAAAAAAATTAACATGGTGGTGTTGTTGTTGTTGTCCGTGTTTTCGTTGTTGTAAACTTACTCACGTCGGCGTTTTATCGCAGTCGGCATTTCTTGTATTAAAGTTGATCTGGGGACTTCAATTGCCTTTGTTGAGATGTACTTTTTATTATGTCTAATTTCGCGAACTGAAAGTGAAACCGTCATGCCCACGCCAACAGATCATGACCTACTGAGGGTCAAGGTCGTATACCGCGTGTGAATGAACGTAAGCTAAAGTATTCATGCCGCATGCACTTGAAATAGTAAACTGACAGCAGGGAATATACCATGTCCAAACGAAGTTCCAGTCTGACATTGCATGGAGGCTTTTGGTTTTGGGGCAAAACGATCAAAAGGTAATAATAATTTTATTGTAGCTTATCTGCAAGTATTCATGAAAGAATGCCTGGAATGAAACATGGGCTAGGCTTGTAGTAGTGTCTTCGCTATATGCTATGGAATATTCTATTGTCTCCACTCCCCTCCAGATAAGGTTTTGAGTTACGTTCATTCTAAGTTTACGCCTCTGACAAGGGGGGACAGGCTATTCAGATTCCTGGTAATTTTAATGTGGCTGTCCAACGAGTTCTCTAAAAAAGTTTCCAAAAATCAGACCGGCCCAGTGTAAAATGTGCAAAGATTAGGCTATCCCCATCCTAAAATACAGATTCTGAACAAATGTTCTGTATCATATCTCTGTCTGCTAATTTCATGGTGAAAATTAATTATGTAAAATAACGAGAGATCCTGAAGGATCTTGGCACCCACCATTGTCCGATAATTGTAAGCTAATGACAAGAGGACCTTTTTGTCCATTGTTACTAGGAACAAGCGATTGATTTGTAATTTTGTTTACAGAATTTCGAATCTGAGCGAAAAAGATCAAAAAAGGGACACTGGAAAACACCAAGATATCATCTTTCTAGGTTTCAGGAGTTTCAAGATTTCTAGAAACTGTACTTATGTCGGTTGTTATAGTACAAGAGAAATGAGCAAAGTTAGTCTGAAAGTTAATGTACATGTATGGAGGATCCTTCGTCTTCGTTTTGTAGTATTTTATTTTTTTTGCACGTGTCATCATTGGGTACTGGAAGCGAAGACAAATCTCTTTGACACTTTGGCATGAGCTATGAAACATACTTAAGATTTTATAATTAGGAACGAATGCTAATTCTGTTCTGTTTACTGGGCTAGTTTGAGATATCTCTTTTAAGATACCATGCTCGAAAATAGTAAGATGGTACAATACTTAATACTGAAGGGATCCGGTCCGCGCAGTAAATTTGAAACTTCGAAAATGTCTGAATCCTGATTATCTCCCTTGGATCAAAACATGCAGTAGTCTACAGTTGTCGAGTTGTGACGCTGTGTCACAAGAGTGACATCCCTTCATGTAGCCGACCCGCCAGCAGAAGAAACGGTGGGGCAGTTCACTTGCAACTGCATGGACTAAAAAACTGATTTAAAATTTGAAGAAATACGTTTTAATTCCGAATTATTTGAACTCCTTGATATGGAAGGTGAAGGTACGGATATTCTCTATAGTCAATATATAGAATATGCCCCACCGTTTGATCCGCCGACTCTTGTGATGCAACGTCACAACTCGGGAATACCGTATTAATTTGAAGCGTAACTTCGAATCGGACCAAAAAAGGTATCTTGCACAACTAGGCCCCATGTGGGACCTGTGTACCAAATTTCAGAAAGATCCATGAAATATTTCCTGAGAATTCACGATAACAATGTTTCCAGGGGAAATTCAAGATGGCCGATGGCCACCTGGCGGCCATATTGGATTTCCGAATCGGACCAAAAAAGGTATCTTGCACAACTGGGCCACAAGGAGAACCTGTGTACCAAATTTGAGGAAGATCCATGCAGTACTTCTTGAGAAATCGCGATAACAATGTTTCATGGGGAAATCCAAGATGGCTGCCTGGTGGCCATATTGGATTTTCGAATCGGACCAGAAAAGGTATCTTGCACAACTAGACCCCAAGGGGAACCTGTGTACCAAATTTGAGAAAGATCCATGCAGTAGTTCCTGAGAAATCGCGATAACAAGATTTCATGGGGAAATCCAAGATGGCTGCCCGGTGGCCATATTGGATTTTCGAATCGGACCACAAAAGGTATCTTGCATAACTAGACCCCAAGGGGAACCTGTGTACCAAATTTGAGAAAGATCCATGCAGTAGTTCCTGAGAAATCGCGATAACAAGGTTTCATGGGGAAATCCAAGATGGCTGCCTGGTGGCCATATTGGATTTTCGAATCGGACCAGAAAAGGTATCTTGCACAACTAGACCCCAAGGGGAACCTGTGTACCAAATTTGAGAAAGATCCATGCAGTAGTTCCTGAGAAATCGCGATAACAAGGTTTCATGGGGAAATCCAAGATGGCCGCCATGTGGCCATATTGGATTTTCGATTCGGACCGAAAAAGGTATCTTGCACAACTAGACCCTAAGGGGAACCTGTGTACCAAATTTGAGAAAGATCGTTGCAGTACTTCCTCAGAAATGACGATAAACTTTCATGCGGAAATCCAAGATGGCTGCCTGGTGGCCATATTGGATTTTCGAATCGGACCAAAAAAGGTATCTTGCACAACTACACTCCAAGGGGAACCTGTGTACCAAATTTGGGAAAGATCCATGCAGTACTTCCTGGGAAATGACGATAACAATGTTTCATGGGGAAATCCAAGATGGCTGCCTGGTGGCCATATTGGATTTTCGAATCGGACCAGAAAAGGTATCTTGCACAACTAGACCTCAAGGGGAACCTGTGTACCGAATTTGAAAAGATCCATGCATTAGTTCCTGAGAAATCGCGATAACAAGGTTTCATGGGGAAATCCAAGATGGCGGCCTTGTGGCCATATTGGATTTTCGAATCGGACCAGAAAAGGTATCTTGCACAACTAGACCCCAAGGGGAACCTGTGTACCAAATTTGAGAAAGATCCATGCAGTAGTTCCTGAGAAATCGCGATAACAAGAATTGTTTACGGACGGGCTGACGGACGGACGACGGACGAAAAGTGATTTGAACAGCCCACCATCTGGTGATGGTGGGCTAAAAATAAAAAATAGTAATTGGTTCTTCGGAATTTCATTAAAACAGCAAAATGAACAAGAATTTAGTGTTCATAAAAATACAATGAAAAAATGTTTTGTTGTAAAAATTATTGTTTTTATCGAAATTGACTCAATATATTTCAGAAACTGAAAGTGCTGAAAGCACAATCAACGATGAACAAGGCAGTTTGCATTTGACAACAAAACAAAGCTATAATATTAAACGTGTGTGCAAGAAGTTAAGCCGTGACCTGTGTGGTCAAGGATTCTGTGTTTGGGGTTCTCAGATCTCAGAACGTCTCCCCGTTGCACACACATTTAATATGATTAAAACAATTTCAAATGTTAATTAAAATAGCTCTGATTTTGAATCTTTGTTTTTAAAATACACATGTTCTAGTCAATAGTATGTTGTTCATACGTAGACTAGTCAAACGAGATCATAGTGAACATAACTCTCAGAATTTGTGATTTTTTGAAACTAATTGATGAGGAATTTAGATGAAAGCACTGACCAAGGATCAGTTGTTTTGAGGGCCAAAATAGGCTTAGAATGCATCACAGAGCTTCTAGACCCCCAGAGCTTCTGGGGGCCTAGGCGGCCCCCAGACCCCTTGCCTTAAAAGTTTCGCTCAGCATTAATAGCCTTCTACTTTTTGGAAACAGCCTCCTACTTTCAAAGATAAGGAAACCCCATTAAGGCTATTAAATATTCATGACTTGGGTGCTCTGAACACCAAATTCATTTTAAATAATTAAGATCCTACATAGCGACATATACAATTGGGGTGCATGGATAGGAAATTATTTTATTAAGATTGGATAACATTGTATCACAATACCTGTTTGTGTAACACTGTATCACAATATCTGTTCGTGGTAACATCGTATTACAATATCACTTCATGGTAGCATTGTATCACAACATCTGTTCATGGTAACATTGAAACACAATCTCTGTTTGTGGTAACATTGTGTTACAATATCTGCTCTTGATAACATTGTATCACGATATCTGTTCTTGGTAACATTGTATTGCAATATCACTTCATGGCAGCATTGTATCACAATAACTGTTTGTGATAACATTGTATTACAATATCTGTCATTGGTAATGTTGCATCGCAATATCTGATCTTGGTAACATGTATCACAATATCTGTCATTGCCGGTAAGGTATCACAATATCTGTTTGTGGTAACATTGCAGGGCTCGAAATTGCCACAAGCCTGGCAGCCCGTGGCTGGTGAATTCTGAACTGGTCTGGTTGAATTTAGTTCTAAACTAAAGCTAGCTAACCAGCCTGTCTGGCTGGTTATAATTAAAGAATTTCAGCTTTGTATAATGAAATACACCAGCCCGATGGTCTGGCAAAGTTTTATGGTATCATGCCCTCATGCCCTGCATTGTATCACAATATGCCCTGCATTGTATCACAATATCTGTTGTGTATTACAATAACACTTCATGTTAACATTGTATAACAACATCTGTTCATGGTAACACTGTAATACAATCTCTGTTTGTGGTAACATTGTATTACAATATCTGCTCATGATAACATTGTATCGCGATATCTGTTCTTGGTAACATTATATTGCAATATCACTTCATGGTAGCATTGTATGACAATAACTGTTCGTGGCAACATTGTATTATAATATCTGTCATTGGTAATATTGTATCACATTATCTGTTCTTGGCAACATGAATCACACTATCTGTCCTTGGTAATGTATCACAATATCTGATTGTGGTAACATTGTATCACAATACATGTTCATGGAAACATTGCATCACAATATTTGTCCATGGTAAAATTGTATCACACTAAATATTTATGGTAACATTGTATCACATTATCTGTCCATGGTAACATTGTATCACAATAGATGTTCATGGTAATGTTGTATCACTATGTCTGCCCATGGTAGCATTGTATCACGATATCTGTTTGTGGTAACAATGTATCAAAATATCTGTTCATTGTAACATTGTCTCCACAAATCTGTACATAGTAACATTGTATCACAATATCTGTTCATGGTAATGTTGTATTACAATACCTATTCATGGAAACATTATAAACACCCCAACAAAAGTAAGTTCCCCCCAGTAGGCAGTTTCATATTTTCAAAGATATTTGCTTGATTGCGATGCAACTTCCCACACATCATCGGCTGACCAAGCTGATATTGAGTAACAAAGATTATTCCGAAGGTCGTTTCATGTCTGAATGAGCATGCGCAAAAGTTAGGACGGTCACATTTCAAAAGTTGCAGGAGAAATTCAAGCACTATTTTTCGCAGGCACAGGCTCACTTAATCACCAAAGTGCGACACCGAAAAGTGATACTGTATGGTGATGAATACATGAGGTATTAACTGTTGTTGACTACTGTGACACGTTATCAACGTGTTGGCTTTGTGATTAAGTGACCATGTGCCTGCGAAAAATCGTGATTAATCTAACTGTTCATGTTAGCTTTGTATTACAATATCTGTTCATGGCAACATTGTCTCCATAGTATATGTTCATGGTAACATTGTATCACAATATCTGTCCAGGGTAACAGTGTATCACAATACCTGTTTATCATGTTCATGGTAACATTGTATCACAATATCTGTCCAGGGTAACATTGTATCACAATACCTGTTAATGGTAACACTGTATCCCAAATACCTGTTCATGGTAACACTGTATCACAATATCTGTTCATTGTAACATTGTATCCACATATCTGTTCATGATAACATTGTATGACAATATCTATTCATTGAAACATTGTCCCAGAATCACAATAAACGTTCATGGTAACATTGCATCACAATACCTTTTTTGATACATGTTGACTTGTTTATTTATTACAATACCTACCTACCTAAAATACAATTTCCATTTTAATATTGCAGAGTTGTGACAGTGGTGGGCTATACTCCACATGATATTATAAGTGAGTGAGTGAGTGAGCAAGTGGATATGATTTAATGTCACTTTCAACTATATTTCAGTCATATCTGGGTCCTATCCCTTTTCACACCCTGGAACCCCCAAAATAAAGAGTCCTATTCCTTTTTACATGGGGGAACCCCATGGAGGGGGTCCTATCCCTTTTCACATAATCAATACCTGTCCATGATAACTTCAAGTTTACAATATACTTCATGTTGTGTCGAACTAAGGTGCCCTTGTTCATGGTATCACAGTATCTGCTCATGGTAATTTACCAACACCTAGTTTTAATTTGAGCCAGCATAACAGTATAACCAATTCTAATTTCAGATAAAAAATAACATTCAATATATCTAACAATTTTGATAAAAACATATTTCTTAGCTGGGAACCATGAAAAAAATCGCTATCAAGAATGTTTTGCCTGCGGCCAAGTTATTTAAGGGTCAAAGTCAAAAGTTCTTTAATGGACTTCCAAAATAAGGAATTGTTTTTGTTTGGTCGAATTAAAAAAAAAAACATGATTTACATGTACTATGCATGTTGCTGAAAAAGTAATTATGGAATAATATTTCTTTGTACAAGATTAAAGCTTTGAGTTGTCCAGAATACACTTCAAGACCAGGCTAGCACTTCTAGGCTATGACCACTGCAGGTCAGGTTGTCAACACAACTTTTTTCAAAATTTTAACAAATAATATTGACAATAGATTTACACTGGCTCACCTGGATTTGAAGAATTTACAAGTCATAAACTGAAGTTGATCTGCCATTCTTTAACTCTTAGACAAAACAATCCCTTCAGCGTGACTCCCGGTTTCAATTTGTGATTCATATATATTTTTCCTCCTTCCTATGGCTACAGTGCAGAGAATATAATTAATCGGTGATAACTGCAATATTTTTCTTGAAGTTGCCAAATTATCATGATGGTAAATCTTTCTTGGAATAGTAAGACAATTTTGTGGATATTGCCATTATCACCATGTGTTGTTATTATGGTAGTCAGAAATATTAGCCTCTGGCTATCATCCATTTGTACATGAACTGACCGGTGGAGATATATATAATTATTGTTTCACTTTTGCAAGAGCAGCTATTGTAGAAGATATCTTGACATTATTAAACATTCATGCTATAAAATAATAAATATTGAATTGATATTGGACAGTCATCCCCCTTTCATGCACACATACTTTATATCACCCTCGGACAGCCGATATACCCACAGTTTTCATGATCATTCACATCCCGCGAGACTCACTTCTCCAAGAAGAGTTTCACTACATGGTCAAGTACTAGCCATCCTCTCAATATTTGGGTGTATAATTTCCATGTATGATCTTCCAGGCCAGTCAGCATTAACTGTTTCCATCAAATGACAGTGCTAAACAGCACAGATTTCTCTCTAGTCTCTCTACAATAGTACTGAACTACCCGCCGTATATGACATCTACTGAGTGATAATTGTGAGAAGAAAAAAAAAAGCGAGAAACTGGTGAACTATTTCTTCACAAACAACTGCAAAACAAACCGATATTAGTTGTCTCCCTTCTTGACTTCGAACATTCATCTGACGATTACCATACATCAAAACAGATCATAATCATTTTAATTTCAATTCTGGGTTATAATGAATAGATTATTGGCTAACTTTCTGCATTGTTGTTGTATTTAGTAAGGTTCATAAACTGATTACAATAATTAGTTCACTAATCGCTTCAAACAATTAACACAGTCACTGTTATATTTGTCAAAATCCCACCGATAAAATGACGCTTTATCGTCATGAGTAGGCTCTGAGGGGATCAAACTGCCTACAGTGGAAACGTGGCTACACCATTCAAGAGTTTGACATTTTTGAATTGCATGTTGACTTGAGAAAAAGTTCCTTAGCGTGCTGAAGTAAGAGGGAGCCTCCGAGTCACTGTCAGAATAGTGTCACTTACGTGAGAGTCATGATCTCACTATCACGAAGGCATGGCACTCAGGATAAAACATCATCCCAAGTCATCGTTCATCTATCAAATCCAAGCCATGACAGATAGCTTGTACACCATAACGAATATCAGCCATTTCAATCGAAAATATTCATGAACATATGACCTCACCAAACATGCCCATATATGAACGAATTAAGTGAAAGGCAAACAATCTCACGTTCGGCTATTTCCGTATTGGCGGAGCTTAACCTCTCACATAGAATGCACAAAAGCCACCAGTGGGGAGCATATGGTGTTCATGTGGTGAACCGACTACGAAATAGTGCCTTTGATAAACGAATGGATGCATTTTACTGTTAAATGAAACTAATTTTAACCATAAGAACATAACACATTCAAAATATACAGAAGCATTTTCTAGCTCCAGAACTCATTAGCTGAGCTATAAGTTCTGCCAATACAGAAATAGCCAAATGTAAGATTGGTTCCCCCGATAATTACTTGTGCGTGAACGTGATCCCGTTTCCATTCTCAGAAATCCACTAGGCCAGAGGTAACTTTTGCAGCTAGTGAATTCTGGGGCTAGATTGTCGGGTAATGTGTCATATTTTTCATCTCCTTTGGGTTGCTTTGAAGTCAGATGTTCATAGCCGTAAATCTTTTTTTTCACTATTAGACACCCCATGTTGTTTCCTCTCAGACTTGAAGAGTTGTCCTCCAGCTTTTCCTCCACTAAACTGGGCATTCATATAAATATACCGAGATCCCACGAAGGTGGCATATTGCCCCAAAATGCTGTCTGTTCATTGGTTGATATTTTAAACGGACAATTCAAAATAACTGTACAGATCTAATCTGCCTGCAGTATACAGACCTGCATTATGGAGGATGAGGATGCTTTCATGTTTAGTTGGAAATATGTAAAAGTACATGGTTAGAGCTATATGAATGTATAGGCCTACTTAGGTGTTTTTAATCAATGGACAAAAAAGACAAATATGATAGGATTTATTTTCGCAGAAATAGACCAGAGTTAAAAAAAATTGCATCAACTTGGAACAGTTTGCACACGAAGGGAGACAACTCTGTCGAGCAAATTGCCAAAACAAGTGGTTGGTTTTATTTAGGTCACGATAAACCGAGACAGTAGATAGAAAGTTCCCGCAAATCAGACAAAATCTGCGATTATTCCGTCAATAAAATGAGTGCCCACAATGTGAGTAACAAAGTGAACTGACGGCAAGAACCGATCAACAATTCGTTGACATGTACGTTTATTATTGCAATAACCACATGGGACGGAAATGAGACTGGGTTGCTACAACAAATCGCCATATTGGAAATTAAAAGCCTGCTGGGCAGGGTTTGTTTGGCAAATTAGCACAAATTACTCGCCCTGTAGGGCAAATTACCCATTGATCGTGTTATTGGATTGCTCTGTGTCGTTCTAAAACAAACACAAACTTCATACTGTAGCACAGACGAAGTGTATAATAAAGTACACGTGGGGTGATCAATAACAACAACAAAGTCTGGAGGTCAGACATAGACACGGATAATATTTGCATCAATGAAGACAGACTTATAAGTTGTTGTTAACTTAACATCAGACAAAGTAAATGCTTAATAAATAACGATCATTACTCACCTTTCCTTTGATGTTTTGAGAGACTGCCGCCGACACTTGTTGACCGGGCCGGACAATAGTTTCATCTTCACCTATCCCGTCTGTCGGGCCGATCGTCAGGCGCCGTTGTCTTTTGGCGGCTTCGACGACTTGAGTATCGGATGCCGCACCTCTGAACTGATACTTTGGCCCGGCGGCATGAGTGGCCGGACGGCGGACAGCGAGTGAAGCATCCTTCTCGGACGTGCGAACGATAGAGGTGACCGGTCGGAGGATGGTATGGTTGTCATATAACCCGGAGTTAAAATTAGGATGAGTTTGCAGGTTACCGGCCGCTGAACTCGGTCTAACTTTCTTCTTGCCCATTTTGTGTAGAACTGGCATGCCTTCTCTGACATGGACCACTGCCCTTAGCAGACCCTTTTCGCTCCTGCTGAGAGGTCGCCGTTTCAGCAGGTCCGAGTTGGGACTGGTCGACAACACACCGCTCCACAGTTTGTTTCGACCGAATAACTTCCCCGTATCCTCAAAAGTCGAGTCCCATTCTTCGTCGCTGGATTACGAAATAAAACGCCACATACAGAATTTTGAATATAGAATACAGGTACTTTTTCAACAAATTTTGTTTCATTCAACAGTACAAATAATTTCACCAAAAAACAGTAAAATAGACTTATTTTACAGCGCACTCTCTTCTATCGTATTCTTCCGCCGAGCATGCCATTGTAATATAGAATGTGTTTGGTCTTGCATGTTGACAGCCCATTGATAAGCGTTAAACAATGATCAATAATTCCCAATGGAAGACTATTGGAAGAACAATATTCGTCGTTTCCATTAGTCACTTAAAAGAGATTACCTTTTTGGCCTACATTTATTTATAAAATATAATTTAAATGTAATGAAGACCGCCTAACCATTCAAGGCACTCAAAGACATCCTCAAATGTTTCATGCTTGTTTTGTAATACCGGTATTTAGGTAAGGGCCAGTCATCTTTCACATATAGATAGGCCTACTCGTATTACAGTACAACATGGCAACTTTCACATCGACTATCATTGAGTATTTATTATGATAAAAGTTAATGAACACTTGGAGTAATATGCAGACCCCATGAATTTGAAATGAACAATCACATTCAAACATGATTTTCACGTAAAAGCGCCCATCACAAAAAAAAACCCCTTTTTCGCACAAAATGCACCCCACATTTTTTCGTAGATCATATAGCATGCCGTTTTTTTCTATTCGCTTCCTATAATCTCCGGGAACACGCCAATATCAGAGATGTGTTTTAAGCGCTAATTATTTTTCTCGCAGACCTGATCAACTCGTGAAATTCAAAATCGTCAAGAAAGAAAAGTAGCATTTTACTGAAAAGTATACTATTTTAAAACATATATGTAGAAAAGATATGCATTTGACAGGAACTGTATACATTGGCCAAAATAAAAGTTCAGAATCCTAATTTTATGATTAGAAGTGATTTCCTGGGAATATTTTGTTGAAGAAAAGTTGTAATTAATCAAACTCTTTTACCGAGAAGATTTTAAAAGCGCACTCGTGATTCCGTCACGATTTTTTTGTGATTCCGTCACGGGCTAAACTCCTGCGCTTTTCTCACGAGGAAAAAAAATCTTATCATCCTTGGGTACTGTATGTCAAAACGAAGGACATTCACTGTGATTCCGTCACGGACAATTCCAAAGATTATATAAAGAATAATCTGCAATATTTCAGAGGATATTGTACTTTATTTAAAACTTGACATCAGTAACTAGGCGATAAGACGTAGAAAGTCTGGTACAGAGAAGAAAATTTCAATAACGAGCGCTTCAAACTTTTAAAGTAGCCTATACCTTCCAAACCGTGATTCCGTCAAGCTGGAATTCATGAAAGCCTCATGAAAAGCGTGACGCGGTCTGTACATTTATAGGCATATAGACGAATCTACTCTTAAAAACGATGTCAAAATTGCCGTAATGTAATATCCAATTATTTTATATGATATCGCTTTCTTAGCCGGTAGCCGTTCAATACGGTACTACAAATCCCGCATTACCGGTGTGGAGGCTAATAAGAATGTCCGGTGACTACGAGTGCCTATCTTCTAACCCAGCTAGGACATTTTTCGCCACATTGGGGACAAGTGTCCTTTCTTGGTTGCAATAGAAAAGGATACGAAAAAGAACACCAATCACCAGGACATTCTTATCCATCACACCGTTACCCCGGTATATCTGAATCACAGATTTAGAGATGATGCATACTGCAAAATGAAAGCAATAATAAGACAACGGTTTCGTCGGTATACGTTAGCTGATTGACTGACGAAATCACGTGGTATTGATTTCTGGAAATCCCCCCTTGCAGTTGCTGAAAGTAGGCTAAAAATGGATACACACGATCCCAGGGTCAGTCATCAAATGACCCAGATGGTTACGGGTTGAGCCCACTCACTGACTGTTTTTGCGTACGCTGATGTGTTCGTTTGGTCTGATACCGTAAAGCTTGAATCCCCTGTTTTAACACAGAAGTGTATGGAGAATGACATTATAGGGTCTATCCATCATGTATGATACGTCAATCCCTTTCAACATGGGGACTACCCTTCAACCAAATCGGGCATACCATACCCGATCGACGGTATCATGCATGACTGACCTACGCATTACAGGCACAGAACAGGTATAAGTTTATAGAAGACGGACGAATGTCAGCACAATCGCTCGAAAGTGCCGGAACACCCCGAATAGACTTCTCAATGTTGCTTTATCCCGTGAGAGACTCAATACCCTTATTTTTATAAACCGGTACACCTATAACATATGAATAAACTATAGAGTGCGGGTATTTGTTTAACTGAAGCTGTAGAGTACGATGGGCGGTGTCTCGAGGCCGTTGAATGACTTTCGCTGGAAAGTTATTGGCGCATGCCCACTCGTCAGGAAGGATTGGGATGGACGGTTTGGGTATAGGTGAGCCGTCCGTCGTCCGAGTGGGTCGTGTGGGTGTCATATTTAAAGTCTCGTGGGTTAGAGTCAGATTGGGGTTTTATTTGGAGACCCATCAGTCTACGCACGCACAGCCAGAAAAGTGTAGAAAACATAGCGTTTAGGTGGAGTAGTAGAGAATTATGGCATTTCTTTTTTAGTGGGGGGGGGGGGGGGATACGCCGACTGGTGTTTCGGCGATAGATGGGCTATCCTAGCTTGCTTCAAAAGGGCCATGTGGGATGCTATATTTAAGCTCTAGTGGTGTTGAGTGAGACAGGGATGAGACTGATTTTCTCCGCGGTCTCGTCATAAGTAAAGATAGATAGAAATTTCGGAAGTGCGCAGGGGCGCAACTGACCGCAGATTTCAGGGCCTCTGTGGGCAGTACCCCTATATCATCTTTCAGGTGACGCTTGGTTTTCATGATGGGTCGCCTTTCATTTCAAGTGGCAGCAATTGCCATGACTATTTTTCTGATGTCGAGAAGCAAGGTGACGTACGCCTGTTGTAAATGATCCTGCCCGGCATCTTCGATCGCTTCAGCATGACTATTAATAGTCTCACCCGCAGTACGATCACGTAAGATGAGTTCTTCCTGATTCAGATTTCCCTGTGATGTAGCCTGAGTTTCAGCGACCGAGCACTCCGTGTTAGTGGATATACTCTCAGCAGTCTCTACATTAGAATCAGCCGGCATGTTCTCAGCATCGGCATCGGGTTCTGATGCCTCGCTGTCTTCATGCCCATGTATATTCTTCTGGTGTCGCAACATATCATAGTGTCTAGTGAACGTGAGCTCGGACTCAGAGCATGTATACACTTGCCGGTTGAAACTCGACTGTGTACGTCTTTGTGATTAGCTTGCTTGTATGGACGTAACACAGTAATGCCCGCTAACGCGTAGTTTGACGCTTCAACGCCAAAGCGAAACAGCTCAGAATCTCTTATTCGTCTAAACGATCACGTGATATCCCATGGAATTGACTAAATCATCGAAATACAGTGACGCCCGTCAACGCCGTTGAACACTTCAAAGCGTGTCTCAACCTCTTAACGCCCGTCTCAACGCCTTAGCGCCGTATCTTAACACCTTAACGCCTTCGCGCCCGACCGTCCAATCACACGCACATGCTTGGATTATATTGATCCTTGATGGGTGTGACGTAATCGCCGGAAGTGATGTCATCGCCTGGCAGTGACGCCATCGCACGTAGGCTATACGGTCTCGGAGGTGTCACCGATGAGCATACACGACGTCAATTTCGGTGATGACGTCACTTCCGGCGATGACGGCGCTTTTTGAAAGCTATAGTGGACAGGCGGCACCACCAGGTGAGCGGACATGCGTGAAAAGTCCCTACCGGTGACGAGGTCACTTTCATCTAGGATCAATGGTCAAAGCATGTGCTTATGATTGGATGATCGAAAATGCATTAGGGCGTTACGGTAGGGCGTTAAGGTGGTATTGGACGTCATTTTGTTCTTGTGATGTCTTTAGAAATTTGCAGTATATTTGTCTGTGGGGTCATGTAACTTCTTGTCAGTACGCCGGCATCACTTTCCACCACCCTTTTAATGATGTGTTTAATTAAGATACGGCGTTAGGGCGTTGAGACAAGCGTTGATGGGCGTCACTGCATTTCGATGAATTAGTGTCAATTTCATGGGATATCACGTGACCTTTCAGACGTAACAGAGCTGCTTCGCTATTCCACTAGAACCGATTGAAGCTTTATGCTAGGCGGTGGCGGGCGTTACTGTGTTACGTTTATAAAAGCAAGCTTATATCAAGCGGCACCACCATACTTCCCGACATTAGAAAAACAGTCATGGTTATCTATGAGCAGTGTAGCCTGCTGCAGCCTAAAATGAAAGGCGTTGTTGTTGCTGTTGTCCATTTGGCCATCTTCGTGCCGCGTTGGTCTCACTTAGTAAGAATTTGACACTTGTGTCCTGAATATTTACTCAAAGTCTATCACATAGTATGTTTTCCGGTGCCGGTCGCCACATTAGGGTTTGGAAGAATTTGATTAGAAAGTCGGTGATGGCTGCCAGGATTTCGAAGTTTGTATCCTTATTGCTGTGTTGGGTTCGAGGATAGTCTGCAGATCTATCGAACGTTCCCAGACTGGCGTTTTCTCGCTGTTCATCGAGACCAGGTCCAGGATTATGTGTTCAATGGTCTGAGCTTTGACACAGTTCAAACACATTGGTGACTCTCTTAGTTTCAACTTGAGCATGTGGATCTAGTGTGGCCAGACTGAACTCGTAAGAGTGTTGTTTCTCAACCTCTAGTTGTACGAGAGCGGTATCTGTGTATTGGGACAGTGGGTATCAGCTGGTTTTTGTCTCTATTGTGTTCCTTGCTGGTTGCCACCTTGCCCATGTGGAACTCCTCAGGATACCCTTGACTGTGGTGGGTGCCAGTTGTGAAAAGTGGGCAGGTGGTTTTCTGGCAGCCTCAGCAGCAGCCTTGGAATTCTTGTCAGTAATTTCGTTCTCTCTGAGGTTCACATGACCGGCAACCCATCCAATCTCCACTGACGTGTTGTTTTTATGCATTTCCGTCACATCTTGACGGATACTGTCAATAATATGCTGATGCGGCCTGTGGATGTCCCCTGTTTTGAGGCTTGATATCACGGACATGCAGTCTGTAAATATGTGTATTTTCTTGGTTTGCTGGTTAGTTGCATACCGGCTTGAGAACTCTGTTGCTAACCTAAGGGCACAGAGTTCACAGTGATAGCTTGTGCTCAGTTTCGAAACAGGTTTGGTCAGAATAACCGGTTGTGAGGTGGTGCCATCCAGGTACACGGTGGCTGCAGCGTCACATGGCCCAGGATTCCCAATGGCAGATTCAGCATTGGGGAATCGCCTATAGTGTTCAACACATCCTGTCCTTGGCAAGTGTAGCTTGTTCTACACTTCGTGAACCAGATGCACCCAGGTCTCCCTGTATCGACTTCTTCATGTACAGCCTATCCAGTGACTGAACCACTCCTCGCCAGGCTCGTGATGGGCACCTCTGCAGGAAGACCTGAGCGCTCTTGAACATATGGCAAGGTGTCAACATCCTGTCATCACTCACGGTTGGGTCTACCATCAGTTCTTCCAGTAGGGTGTACCGATAATCTCTTCTCTGTTGGATTTCAAAAAATTCCTGCAGAAGGACTTCATCCAGTCTCAGTCGGAGATGTGGTGTGTGAGTGAGGATCACCACGGTGCTCGTTGATGTTGAGGACCTCAGATGCCCGTAGTAATGCCTGCCTATATGGATCCTTTCCACTTCGGCTACCTGTTTGGCGCGCTCCACACCATAATGGAAACCTCACTTCGAGATGGGGTCGCACCCATCTCCACCGTGACGTATGTGAAAAGGCAGCCAACCTTGTTCAGGACTTTATGTGAGGTCGCATATACGTGTTCAGTGTGCTCCTTGTATGTAAGATCTTGGTCTAGCACCACTCCAATACATCTTTTTGTCTGAACCTGAACAAGAGGTATCCCGACAAGCTTCACTATGAGAGGGCGTCTGTCTTTGATTCTGCAGATGAGCATGAGCTCATTTTTAACTGGGGTTACCTGCATTCGCCATATTTTGCACCATCTCATCAGCTTCTCAAAGGTCTCCCTACGCACCGATCCATCATGCGGACTAAGCCTCAATGAAGCCCAGAAAAAAATGCTGTCATTTGCGACCCTGCGTACTTCCGAAATTGTTACTTTTCTCCACTACTGCTCCATTGCGCATGCGCAAATGGACGAGACCAGACACAATCACCACTCTAGTCTGACTCTACACTACGAAGGCTTCAATTTAACACCCGACACGGTCCCTTTGAAGCAAGGATAGTCCATCTATCACCCAAACACCACCCCGTATTCAAAAAATGCCACCATTCTCTACTACTCCGCGACTGTGCATGTGCACCGTGTTGTCAGTTTCAATAAAACCACAACAGTCCGACTCCACCACATGAGGGTTTCAAAATGATATCTTGCACGTCCCATTTGGACCACGAATGGTTCTCTTTGACCCCAAAACTTCCATCCCAGGACTGCATGACGAGTGGGCATGCGCGCCATGACTTTCCAGTGAAAGTCAGCCAACCGCCCGAGACCTCACCCATCGTGAGACAGATCGAACAAATACCCACATCATAAACTTCACTCCACAAAAATATTTGACCACACCTACCCCAAAACTTATACCTGAACGTCTTTTTTTTTACATTTTTCCGACTGCTCATGCGCAGATTAAAGGGACATCCAATAAAAACCACACCAGACTGACTCTACTCCACGAGAGCTTCAATATGACACCCAACGCAACTCATTCTGGCCACGGACGGCTCACCTATACACCAAGACGTCCACTCAAGGCTTTCCTGCATGACGAGTGCGCATGCACCCCATAACTTTCCAGCGAAAGTCAAAAGCGGTCCCAAGACAAAAACAGTCCGCAAGAAAAAATCCTAGTCTTTCATAGGTTACCGATATTATACTATGGGTATTGAGATTGTCCCATGAAGAGCAACATCGAGAATTATGTTTGGGGTGTTTCGGCACTTTCCGCCGACAAACACCCCATACAAATCTGGGTTAAAAAATGGGGGATTCATGTTTTCAATGTATCAGACCAATCAGCGTGAGAAAAACGGACCAGTCAGCGAGCGTAAAACCAGCCAATGAGTGGGACGTATTTTCAGCCTTCGGAATTGCAGCGCGAACAGAAAGGAACCAATGGGCGAGGCCGGGCTTTCGTCAACATGAACTAGAGGTGCTCGCTCAATCGACACACTGAAATAACACATTTTCGAAGGCCACATAACCTACGCAAGTTGTTAGGAAATTTACCGAAGCTAGATAACCGTCAACGGTACCCACTGATCGCTCGAGTTGGATGTAACGGTACAGATGCTACCGGCCGCTTTACACGTCGACAGGGAGGAGTCGGATTTTTTCGGCACTGGGTGAATGCCTAATGTGTGTGCCGCAGCTGTGGAAAGACATACACAACAAACAGCCACGGCAACAACATCAGATGCAAGTTCGACAACAACAACAACAACAACCAGGCTACCCGGACCTCCCCGATGACATGCCGCCGGAGTCGATATGTTCCCGAAGATGATTGACACCGTCCAGGAGGATACCGCCAAGCCATATTGGACCCGGGTGAGCACAACCTTATAAAATAGCTCTTTCAGAACTGTCAGAACTGTCGGGCACATTTAAGTGCCCGCGGAAGGTCCATTAACATTGAAGTGACTGGAAGTAAATTAACAGTGAAGTGACTGGGGAGTAAGCAATGACGTGACTGGGGATTAAATTAACATCGATGTGGCTCGGGAGTAAATTAACTTTTTCTCCAGTGATCCAAGTTAAGTAACAATGTTTCTGAGTTCGAAAACATTTTCAGGATTACACTTGATCTACTAAAGTCTACAAGACCGTCAGTGGATTGGCTGGGTTCTTTCTCGCGCGAATTACCGGCAAGATCACCACGATCAATCTTAAATCTTCATGACGTGACGTTTTTAGATGAGTATAAACCCACTTCCGCTCATCTGAAAACGTCGCGTATCAATTGGTGCAATGACGGCGCAGAGTGCACGTTGTGGCGAGCAACAAAATCTTCCATACCCGGTAGGTATTTCTTTTATTTAGCATTCTATCAACATAATCTTTTATAATAACATTTTAAATACGAATGCTGATCATTATAGTCACACTCAAAAATGATGTAAGTACTCCTTTAACATTAAAGAAACTGGGGACTACCTTTTGTTTGTGAAGATAGTGACCTTATCAGCGCGGCAGCGCGGCGGAATAGACCGCCTCACCGAGGAGGAATACGGATTGGTCAAAGGTTACTTCCGGTCAAGAAGACTCAATAACCTGTAGCGGCCAAAGGTCAAGTGACCAACTTTTTTGCATTTACTACTACTGCCCGTGTGTCAGATCATGTTTCATCGATTACGAGTATAGGCCTGCTGAACAGCTGTTCTATTTTTCGTCACTGCCGTCTTATGGTCGGATTTTAGTCTCCAGACATTCACCCAATACGGTCGTCTTTCAGTCATTCTATTTCCAGCCTGTAGATCAGTAAATTGAAGCACTAAATTCCATTACTAGAGTATTACCGCATAAAAGGATGGATTCGTTCTCAGAGGTATAATAATATATCATGAAATAAATGTGCGAAGAAAATCGAAGTATGGGAGTTTGGGACGTATCGGTTGTTTTCCAGACCGTACTATCCAATTTGAATTTTTTTACCTCATGTGTCTCGTTTATTCACTGTTGAGAACTGCTTGTTTTACCATGACTGTATAAAGGTATTGATTTAAATCCCCTCTTATCGCCCTGTGTGAAATCAGTTAGCCATCCGATTGATGTATTGCTTATAGATTAATCCGATTAGCGCTGAGCCGTTGAGGAGGCAAAGAATGTCCGCTAGCTACGAGTGTTCGGTCCCTATCTTCTAACCCAGCTAGGACACTTTTCTCCACATTGTTCTGTCCTTAGTTGCAATAGAAAAGTATATGAAAAGGGACACTAATCACCAGGACATTCTTATCCATCACACCGGTATATGATTCACAGCTCATTCTTAATTCTGACTGCATTTTTGATACCTAAAATATAACATAACGAATTTGTTTTGTTTTGTTTTTTTTTCACAAAATTTACTTCACCTCGGGAAATGTTTAATACTTATAGTTTGAAAATAAGCGAATTTTTGTTTCACATAATTTTGAAACTTTTACCTAATACGGTTAGCATTAGGCCATTACAAAGGCTATACGAATCCATTAAATCCGAAATGTCTGTTTGTCCGTCTGTCTGTCTGTCTGTCTGTGTTTTTATAACTCGATAAACATACGAGGTATAGACCGATACAATATATACATAATTCGAAAGGTATTGATCAGGAGAGTGACAGACCGTTTTGGACCGGGTCGCGGGGGTAGGGGTATGGCCACGCCCGCATTGTGTTTTCCTATGAATCACTGCAAAATGTATAATCGACATGCACGATAGACCACATAAAACCAGTGCAGAACCTGATGGTATAATGTATTGAGACGCTGTATTCAGTACTCCAACTACATTGTACCTGCATCAAGTCCCACATTCAGCAGATTGCCGTCGTCCAACATGTGTTGTCCCATAACTCGATAACAACGTACGTAATATAGAGGTAAACAATTTATACGTCACTGTAAAGGGTTTGCTCAGGAGAACGAGACAACTTTTTTTGGACTTGGTCTCATGAAAACTAGCATCAAATCCTGCATTCAGTATATAGACGTCGTCCAAATTGTGTTTTCCAATAAGTATTTGGCCTTGAATTGAATTACTGTAAACTATATAAAAGCTAGCTATTCTACTATAGGACTAATATTTGAGACTCATATAAATCACCATAAAATATATAAGAATATTTTGTATTGTTGGAAAAATATTGTGGGTAAAATAAAATACAGTACCAAGGTAATATAAACGTCCAAATCATTGCTGAGGTAATCATATATATCCACAATTGTTGGCCAAGGCGTGGATTACATTACAATACTGTGAAGTGTTTATGTAAAATGAGTTTGTAGACTGACGCCTTAAATTACCAAAGTATTGCCAAGTGTATCAACAATGAATATCATCTTTCTTCTATATATTTTAATCCCCAATGCACGTATGTGTTCTTGTTGTTTTTTTTTTATTTTTTCTTTATTATTATTATTATTATTATTATTTCTTTTATAATAATAGTGCCATCGCATGGTCCGGGTTTTGAAACAGAAGACAAATGATTTTATCCCACACTCTGATATACATCACCCATTCCTAACTCAGGAACCAATTCATATCTTATCGGACAGCAAATAAAGTTTTTAAGTGCTGGACAAGTGCACTGGAAACCTTTAAAGAGATATAAATGTATTTTCAAACGTAAAGCCTGCAATTTACTGAACATTTTATCCTTTAATCTGTTTTTCCTGTAGTTTCCAAATTGTAAAATATTAAATCGGTGATCGTTATTCGCAAATATGCATTACACTGACCTACATGCCCGCGTAGCCCGCTAGTAAGTATAATGCCTATAGGCCTTGTTCGCGGTTGTATAAATTACATTCCGCGAAACAGCTCTTGTTTAATGGAGGAGTTGTTATATAAAAGATACGGTACCTGTAATCGTCATTATAGTCAACGATTCCAAGCGTCCTGTCCTCCTCCATAGTATCCTCCTCCATAGTATCCTCCTCCATAGTATCCTCCTCCATCCTGGTTCACAGTTATAGTCTACTCAGTGTTTATATGTATTATGGAAGCCGGATAAGGCCACCATATCGTGAGGTAGCTTTTCCGAAAATATGTATCAAAGAAAAACATATCGCGCTTTCCTCTCACGCCTCATCAAATAACCAAAGACTTGTTAACGTTTCTCCTAAAACGTTTGTGACGTCATGGAAAATCTGTGACGTTATCGCCATTTTCAGTCAAAGCGCAGCGCCGATGATTGCCATGGAGTTCGCTACGCGACTCTATTCCACACTGCCTTTTTGGTATATTTTACACAGAAGGGAACACTTCGAAAGTGTATTAGGGACATTCAAAACGCATCGAAAGCATTCAAAACACGACACAAAAAATGAACTGTGTTTTGGGCTCGGTCGCCAGGGTCTACAGACCCCGACCCTGCTCCCCCTGTGGACGGTGTATGCCTGGAATATAGATACACCCCAGAAGTGTACGGATGATAACGCTCGTCGACGTTGGTGAAGTTTACCATAAAGTGTAGGATTTTTTATGAATGTGAAAATATTATAGTTTGAAGTGGAAATATTGAATCCCTAATAATGTTGGATTTCAATATTTTCTTCCAAATGGTTTAATATAGTGAATGAACCATTAACCACTGATCCATGCGGTTGTTCGAATTATCTGTATGCATTGATCAATCTTGTCTCTGTTACGATATACCATCTTCATTTTACCCAGCCAATTTCTACGTTCCCACTTCGAACCTGCCTTGATTTATCTGACCCCTTCAGCGTTCCAAATCCGAGGTGTAAATTTCACCAGCTAACGACAGAAGAACCAATCAGAACGTACACATCGATTGCGAGTGAAGTCACATAGAGTGACATCATCCTCTATTAGCGGCGTCCTTCCTCCTAATATGGTGCCCACTAATTAGGTCAGCCAATCAATAACGCTCTTGTGCGACCCATTTCGAATTTCAAATGTGTTCGAGGTCAGTGACGTCTCGTGTCTATTTATAAGTTATTTGAACATTGAAGGGGTCCAGATATATCAAGGGAAGTTCGAAGTGGGAACGTAGAGATTGGCTGGATAAAATGAAGATGCGATATACGGAAGTCAGTTCTCATGGTGTACGAATTTTACACGACTCGGCGTGAACGTGTACAGATTTTGCGACGAAACATCAGTATTCTACAGTATCTTTATTACTATTATTATTTGTATCACCATTGCAAATAATAACTATACATATCAGCATTTTACCAAAAAAAAACAAGTTTATTCTGCGACTTCTCATCAAAAGTATTTGAAAGGAGTACTTACGTTTACATAGGCGAAACTCCGTTAGCTGGTATACGTTTGGGAAGCTAAACATTAATTTCTTCATTTACGCACATGAAGTTGGGTTTCGTACAAAAACAAGTTACAAATGTCCGTATTTTGTGTAAGGTTGCACTTCAGCTGATCTGGATTCACTTTTCATTGTTTAACCCACAGAGTTGTCTCCTCTTGTTAGGTCGGTCTGTAATATGGAAATGATAAAACATATAAAATCACCGATTTTTCTCTCATCTAAAGCATGACAGTTTGCCTTTTCATGTGTGACACACGAGTGATTTTTAACAAAGTTCACCTGTAGCCTTCATAAAACTGCCTATGACATTCAATCTGTCCATTTCTCAGAAAACGACCTAGCTAAGATTCATAGCGTCTCCCTTCCCTCACCGCTATGCCGACGACAAATACATTTCCCTGGTGGTAATTCGAACATCTCCATGGCGCCCTTATTATTACCTTTGCGCCCTATTGGACCTTCATTAACTTGAGAAAAAGGGCCGCCATGAATAAAAATACCATAATCGATGTTGTGATCATCATCCCCTGTATACACGGGGTCTATTATGACGGAAATGCCCATCTTCTTGACCCTCGATTTCAGGTGATTTTGAGGCTCCATAGGGATAATTTTAACGTCTGTAATTAATTTTTGACCAACGAATGGCCATTTAGTCTGCCATTTCTGTATTTTTATTCATGGCGGCCCATTTTCTCAAGTTAATGAAGGTCCAATAGGGCGCAAAGGTAATAATAAGTGCGCCATGGAGATGTTCGCGTTACCACCAGGGAAATGTATTTGTCGTCGGCATAGCGGTGAGGGAAGGGAGACGCTATGAATCTTAGCTAAAAACGACCACAGTAGTATATAAAACACGGATTCCCTCCGGTTGACCTCAAAAATTTGCATAATTTGTGGAGGTCACGTGGAGGAGAGGTCAAGTGCACTATAGTTCCGGCAGAATGACCAAAAAGCTACCTCCAACACAGGAGAGTTCCAATCGTTGCAGGGAATGTATTCATCCGCGGTGATGCGGTCTGGCGGTGATGCGGTCGCGCGAAAAAGCTTCCGCGGAGAAAAAGTAGTCCCCAGACTTCAAATACGCTGAATGGTCCGATTGGGTCGAGTGAGGTATCAAAGCGAAGCATTCGTGAAGGGGCATCCAGTCATGGGTGGGTGTATGTAAAATTAGGATTTTTTCCCGAAACTATAAAATGCGGAACACGGACTTTACCCCTAAAATAGGGGAAAACACCTATCCACCCTAGCCAAAAGGGCTAATATCGGTCCCCGGGCTTATTGGGACCTGCCTATCAAGTCAATGGGGTGGGTGCATGTAAAATTAGGATTTTTCCCCGAAACTATAAAAAGCGGAACACGGACTTTACCCCTAAAATAGGGGAAAACCCCTATCAACCCTAGCCAAAAGGGCTAACATCGGTCCCCGGGCTTATCAGGGCCTGTCTATCAAGTCAATGGGGTGGGTGCATGTAAAATTAGGATTTTTTTTCCGAAAATATAAAAAGCGGAACACGGACTTTACCCCTAAAATAGGGGAAAACTCCTATCAACTCTAGCCAAAAGGGCTAATATCGGTCCCCGGGCTTATCGGGGCCTGCCTATCAAGTCAATGGGGTGGGTGCATGTAAAATTAGGATTTTTTTCCGAAACTATAAAAAGCGGAACACGGACTTTACCCCTACAATAGGGGTCTGTATTATACAATATAAGGGAAAATGCCTGTATGGGGTATGGGGATGGTCAATTTTTTCGTGGGCTTTACTATGGCTTGTGGGGTCGCGTTTTTCTCGTCTCGCCAAGAAAATGACAATGGGAAGGGTCCCGGAGCGAATCGGTGAAATTTTTGGGAAAAGTCACCGAGGTCTGTATATAGGCTCATACTGGCTATATGGGGGGAGGGGGTGGTCATTTTTTTGTGGGCTTTACTATGGGTTGTGGGGTCTCGTTTTTCTCGTCTCGCCGAGAAAAACACAATGGCAAGGGTTTCGAAGCGAAACGGTGAAATTTTTGGGAAAAGTCACCGAGGTCTTTATATAGCCCCATGTAATCCTATACTGGCTATTTGTTTTTCTCGTCTCGTCATTTAGAACACGATGGGAAGGGTCCTGGAGCGAAACGGTGAAATTTTTGGAAAAGTACCATATAGCCCATATAGTCCTATACTGGCTATATGGGGGTATAGGTTCAACCTGCGAAATTCACACACGTTCATTGTGATATGGGTTGCTTAGATTTGTTTTTCACGTCTCGTCATTTAGAACACGATGGGAAGGGTTTCGAAACGAAACGGTGAAATTTTCGGAAAAAGTTCACCGAGGCCTGGGTAAGCCCATAGGCCTATACTGCATGGCTATGGGGGTATAGGCCCATACTGGGTGGACGTTTTGGGGTCTAGGTGAGCCCCTAATGATCCTATGGTGTGGTGTGAGGTCTTATTTTGAAGCTCTCGTGGAGGAGCATCCGACTGGACTAATAGTTCGTCCGTTTTCAATATTCTGCGCATGCGCAGTCTGGCCGTAGTATAGAAAGCAGGCATTTTGGGGCCCCCCACACATGTGGGTGCGTGTTTGGGGTAGAGATGGACCGCTATGGGTCCGAATGGGTCGTGGAAGGTGTCAAAGTGAAGCTTGTATGGGGTAGAGTCAGAATGGCGTGTTTTTAAGTGCAAGTCGCGTCAATCTGCGCATGCGCAGTTGGTTGTAGTAAGTAAAGTGGTCATTTTGGGGCAGTGCAGGAAGGTATTTGGTGTCGAGATGGACCAACCTTGGTCCGAATGCGTCGTGCGGGGTGTTCTTTTGTAGCTCTCGGGGTGTAGACCCCGATTTGAGGGCTGCCCACGTCACCTGTGACGTCATCGGTGACGTCATCAGTACGAGTATTAGCGAAAGTGGACATTTTGGGGCAGTGAAGGAAGGTATTTGGGGTAGAGAGGGACCATCCTTGGTTCGAATGCGTCGTGGGAGGTGTCATGGTGTAGCTCTCGGGGTGTACATTCCGTTTTGAGGGATGTTCCCGTCATCTATGACGTCATCGGTGACGTCATCAGTAGGAGTGGTAGCGAAAGTGGACATTTTGGGGAAGTGAAGGAAGGTATTTGGTGTAGAGATGGACCATCCTAGGTCCGATTGTGTCGTGGGAGGTGTCATTTTGTAGCTCTCGGGGTGTAGACCCCGATTTGAGGGATGTTCGCGTCATCTGTGACGCCATCGGTAACGTCATCAGTACGAGTTGTAGCGAAAGTGGGCATTTTGGGGAAGTGCAGGAAGGTATTTTGGGTAGAGAGGGGCCATCCTTGGTCTGAATGCGTCGTGGGAGGTGTCATATTGTAGCTCTCGGGGTGTACATTCCGATATGAGGGATGTCCACAGCATCTGTGACGTCATCGGCGACGTCATCAGTAGGAGTAGTAGCGAAAGTGGGCATTTTGGGGCAGTGAAGGAAGGTATTTGGTGTAGATATGGACCATCCTTGGTCCGAATGCGTCGTCCGAAAACAGGGCTATATCACCAAACACTGGTCAAACAGGACTATACCACCAAACACTGGTCAAACAGGGCTATACCACCAAACGCTGGTCAAACAGGGCTATACCACCAAACACTGGTCAAACAGGGCCATACCACCAAACGCTGACCTTTCTTCCTCTCATCTGTCTGTATCATGGCACACGGCGACACACACACCTACACATAGACGTATACACACACACATGCTGCATACACACACGCACACGCACACACACACGCACACAGACGCATATACACACGCACGCATACACACGCATACACACACTCGCAAGCACACACACATACACACAGAGACACCCATACACATGCATACACACACGCATACGCACCAATACACACACGCACACACACATTGACCAGTATTTGGCGGTATATCCCTGCTTGACCAGTCTTTGGTAGTATAGCCTGTCTGGCCTGTGTTTGGTGTTATAGCCCTGTCTGACCAGTGTTTGGAGGTATAGCTCTGTTTGACCATTGTTTGATGGTATAGCCCTGTTTGACCAGTGTTTGGTGGGCTAGCCCTGTTTGACCAATGTTTGGTGGGACCAGGGTTTGGTGGTATGGCCCTGTTTGACAACTGTTTGTTGGTATAGCCCTGTTTGACCAGTGTTTGGTGGTATAGCCCTGTGTGAACAGTGTTTGTTGGTATAGCCCTGTTTGACCAGTGTTTGGTGGTATGGCCCTGTTTGACCAGTGTTCGGTGGTTTATCTCTGTTCGACCAGTGCTTGGTGGTATGGCCCTGTTTGACCAGTGTTTGGTGGTATAGCCCTGGATTCGGACGACGCATTCGGACCAAGGATGGTCCATATCTACACCAAATACCTTCCTTCACTGCCCCAAAATGCCCACTTTCGCTACTACTCCTACTGATGACGTCACCAATGACGTCACAGATGCTGTGGACATCCCTCATATCGGGATGTACACCCCGAGAGCTACAACATGACACCTCCCACGACGCATTCGGACCAAGGATGGCCCCTCTCTACCCAAAATACCTTCCTGCACTTCCCCAAAATGCCCATTTTCGCTACTACTCGTACTGATGACGTTACCGATGGCGTCACAGATGACGCGAACATCCCTCAAATCGGGGTCTACACCCCGAGAGCTACAAAATGACACCCCCCACGACACAATCGGACCAAGGATGGTCCATCTCTACACCAAATACCTTCCTTCACTTCCCCAAAATGTCCACTTTCGCTATTACTCCTACTGATAATGTCACCGATGACGTCATAGATGACGGGAACATCCCTCAAATCGGAATGTACACCCCGAGAGCTACAACATGACACCTCCCACGACGCATTCGAACCAAGGATGGTCCCTCTCTACCCCAAATACCTTCCTTCACTGCCCCAAAATGTCCACTTTCGCTAATACTCGTACTGATGACGTCACCGATGACGTCACAGGTGACGTGGGCAGCCCTCAAATCGGGGTCTACACCCCGAGAGCTACAAAAGAACACCCCGCACGACGCATTCGAACCAAGGTTGGTCCATCTCGACACCAAATACCTTCCTGCACTGCCCCAAAATGACCACTTTACTTACTACAACCAGCTGCGCATGCGCAGATTGACGCGACTTGCACTTAAAAACACGCCATTCTGACTCTACCCCATACAAGCTTCACTTTGACACCTTCCACGACCCATTCGGACCCATAGCGGTCCATCTCTACCCCAAACACACACCCACATACCCCCCAAAATGCCTGCTTTCTATACTACGGCCAGACTGCGCATGCGCAGAATATTGAAAACGGACGAACTATTAATCCAGTCGGATGCTCCTCCACGAGAGCTTCAAAATAAGACCTCACACCACACCATAGGATCATTAGGGGCTCACCTAGACCCCAAAACGTCCACCCAGTATGGGCCTATACCCCCATGCAGTATAGGCCTATGGGCTTACCCAGGCCTCGGTGAACTTTTTCCAAAAATTTCACCGTTTCGTTTCGAAACCCTTCCCATCGTGTTCTAAATGACGAGACGTGAAAAACAAATCCAAGCAACCCATATCACAATGAACGTGTGTGAATTTCGCAGGTTGAACCTATACCCCATATAGCCAGTATAGGACTATAAAAAAATGGGCTATATGGTACTTTTCCAAAAATTCGCTCCAGGACCCTTCCCATCGTGTTCTAAATGACGAGACGTGAAAAACAAGACCAAACAACCTATATCACAATGAACGTGTGTGAATTTCCCAGGTTGAACCTGTACCCCCACATAGCCAGTATAGGATTACATGGGGCTATATACAGACCTCGGTGACTTTTCCCAAAAATTTCACCGTTTCGCTTCGAAACCCTTGCCATTGTGTTTTTCTCGGCGAGACGAGAAAAACGAGACCCCACAACCCATAGTAAAGCCCGCAAAAAAAATGACCACCCCTCCCCCCATATAGCCAGTATGAGCCTATATACAGACCTCGGTGACTTTTCCCAAAGATTTCACCGATTCGCTCCGGGACCCTTCCCAATGTCATTTTCTTGGCGAGGCGAGAAAAACGAGACCCCACAAGCCATAGTAAAGCCCACGAAATAAAATTGACCATCCCCATACCCCATACAGGCATTTTCCCTTATATTGTATAATACAGATCCCTATTGTAGGGGTAAAGTCCGTGTTCCGCTTTTTATAGTTTCGGAAAAAAATCCTAATTTTACATGCACCCACCCCATTGACTTGATAGGCAGGCCCCGATAAGGCCGGAGACCGATATTAGCCCTTTTGGCTAGAGTTGATAGGAGTGTTCCCTATTTTAGGGGTAAAGTCCGTGTTCCGCTTTTTATATTTTCGGGAAAAAATCCTAATTTTACATGCACCCACCCCATTGGCTTGATAGACAGGCCCTGATAAGCCCGGGGACCGATGCTTGCCCTTTTGGCTAGGGTTGATAGGGGTTTTCCCCTATTTTAGGGGTAAAGTCCGTGTTCCGCTTTTTATAGTTTCGGGGAAAAATCCTAATTTTACATTCACCCACCCCATTGACTTGATAGGCAGGTCCCAATAAGCCCGGGGGCCGATATTAGCCCTTTTGGCTAGGGTGGATAGGTGTTTTTCCCTATTTTAGGGGTAAAGTCCGTGTTCCGCTTTTTATAGTTTCGGAAAAAAATCCTAATTTTACATACACCCACCCATGACTGGATGCCCCTTCACGAATGCTTCACTTTGATACCTCACTCGACCCAATCGGACCATGCAGCGTATTTGAAGTCTGGGGACTACTTTTTCTCCGCGGAAGCTTTTTCCCGCGACCGCATCACCGCCAGACCGCATCACCGCGGATGAATACATTCCCTGCACCGATTGGAACTCTCCTGTGTTGGAGGTAGCTTTTTGGTCATTCTGCCGGAACTATAGTGCACTTGACCTCTCCTCCACGTGACCTCCACAAATTATGCAAATTTTTTAGGTCAACCGGAGGGAATCCGTGTTTTATATACTACTGACCACACATGAAATCACTTCATAAAGACAAAAACAGCAAGAGCTGGCATTATAAGGAAACACACTTTGAAACTATTCAGTACCTACAGCCTGCGTTCACAAGTAGGTTAACCTGCACAGTTCCAATATTGACTGTGAGCTGTAGGCATATACGAATGAAATTTACCTGACTATTCAATTAAATAATGAATATTCCGGGGCATCAAAGCCACGACTTTGTTGATTTAAGAAGAAAGCCATTGCCTCTGTGGGAAACAACAGTTAACTGTTAACTGCTCTCACACACCAAATGTGGAAATAATATTTTATGGTCGTCTAATTTTATTGTTCAGAAACGAAGTTTGGCTTCCATGTGGCGTCACATATAAGTGTGTGTGGGGGACGGAAAGTGATATGAACAGACATCTTGTGGCACGATATCCGCATAACAAATTTGGAAAGAATACGTTATGTTATTCTAATTTTATTGTCCGGAAAATTGGATTTTAATTTGACCTTCAGATGGCACCACCCATGGGTGTATGTGGAAAGAACAGAATACCGAGCAACATCTCGTGGCAAGATATCGACATACCAAATTTGGAAAGAATCCATAACGTTCTGTTGTATTTATTATGGAAAAGAAAATTGAAGTTGGCTCCTGGTGTCGTCACATATGGGCATATGTGGAGTCTCCAGGTGGCGCCACCCATGGGTGTGTATGGACGGGATGCATCCCCAAGTGATATCAAGAGAATCCGTTCAGTCATTTTATTGCGTGTAAGCAAAATTTAAAGTTAACCCCAGATGGCGCCACCATTGGCCATATGTGGATAGAAAGCGTTCCGAAACCATCTTCTTGTGGCATGATAACCACTCCACATACCAAATTTGGAAGAAAAAAAATCCGTTGAGCTGTTCTAATTTTATTTTGCAGAAACGCAATTTTCAGTTGAATAACGAAGACAAATTTTAGTCAAATATCATCCAAAGATGACGAAAGAGATACATGTGCCTCGAACGCTATAAAACATTTTTTATGACATTCTTCGTAAAAGAAATGGGTATCCAAGCTGAAGTAGTTCCTGAGTGGAGTTTAAGATAAGGTTATTACCAACCGGATTTGAACCATTTAAGCTCATTTTTAAGTCACTGCCATTTACTTAATGTCAGATGCGCAATGGATATCCATACTGGGGTTGCCTTTTATCACATTTATGTTTTTTCTGTGGAGAAAGGCTATCGATTTTGTCTATGTGAGGCAAGGTATTGAAGTAGAGGTAAAAGCATGGAGATAGCAACCATTTTATGTCCTTTATGGTCAATTTTAGGGTCAGGTGATTTATTAACTAAATATGAATAGCATTAGATCGTTGTTACTGAATATTCAGTAAATAAGATAACCTGCAAAATTTTCGATATAAAGCCCTCTAGTAACTTATTGCTATGGTAACAGTATTTCTGAAAAAATAAATCGAAAACAAAGTCATATAGTTTGCATAATGCTATAAATAATCAATATTATACATTTTAAATAGATTAGACTTATAAATCTGTGAAAGTTAGCTCAATTATCATGAGTTCTCTTGGTGACATCACAAAATCTCATTCCCGAAATAGCAGATTTATACTTCAAACTCCAATATCTTAGCAACGGTTTGGAGTAATTACAAGCGGTACAACGACATCTTGCTCAGAATTGTGATTAGTTTCTTCTCCTGAAAGAGATGCAGACCGTTAGGGTTCCCCTTTAATGGAAGAGTTCATAATAGGATCAAGAGTTTACCTAATATTAATGGCGTTGTTTGTCACGAATGAGTAGCGGTAAACGTGCTGAAAATTATATGTGATGGGTGGAGGATTGAAATGACGGATACCACACGTATGACAGTCAAGTTATTTTAGGGTCCAACTGGGTTTGGGTGCCTCGGGGTGATATCTAGTCATCTTTAGTGTCATTTGCTCATTTGGTAACAGTGCTTGTTTGATAATCAACTTTATTTTATTTATACTCGAACTTTGTTGTAAGTTTCTCCGTACTTAGTATGTTTGATTTGTACTTAGTGTGTTTCATCTGAAAAATGTACTATTTTTGGCGGTTCTCGTCATCCATACAAGGCATGTTCTAACTTGGATACCATGGGCATCCATTTAAACTGACTTACATGTGGTTTTATAAAAAAAAATATTGGCCAAATAAGTATCATTTCGATTTCGCTTCCCGAGTAAACATTGGTATGCATGAGTTTATCTAATTTTCATAATACGAATGGACATCCGTGATAAATTATTGCTTCAATGGGATAGGTGCCAGATAGGAGTGAACGCTACTCTAATGTTAACCTTTTCAGGTGACTGAAGTAGAGGAAACTTGGACAATTGTTCTTTTGCCCAATGTCGACCGTGGATCTCTTTTATAGGTACCGGTCCTTCAAATGTTTTGGATGATAATGCTAGACCAGGTGATGTGAGTTATGATGAGTCTAACATGTTTGCGGACAAAGGTTCCAACCAATCATGATTGATACGATGCGAGTGTTTTTTTTTGACATAGTAAGGTTATTTTCTAGTCAAAGCCCATAATGGTGAAATATAATTAATCTGAAGAAAATGTGGCAGTATTTGACCAGAAAAAAGTTTTAGGTATTATTCGATGTCTGTTGCAGTGTCATATCTAAGTTAGTGTAGCATTGACGAATATTAGGTCATGCATGGGCCAAGTCCTTTAATTTGTCTCTAAATGAAGTTTCGTTGTACAGTTTTGGGGTCAACTTGATTTTGATTCCGAAAGAACTACATGTGTAGTTCATCTTCACATGCAAATTTCCGCGTTTCACTTTCACATTAATCAGGAAATTCACAAAACAGATGATGTCCATTCATTTAACTTTGACATGGGAGCGAGAAGTCGATGATAAATCAATCTTATTAAAATTAAATCCTATCTGCTCCCCGATTTGGATTTGTCGCGCCTACATAGCGCGACATATTACGATTGGGCAGCATTGATAGGATATTTATATTATTAAGATTGATTATAAACATACCATTATTCAGACTTTTGTGTATTATTTGTTAACCGGAGTAGTGTGAGAATGAGAGTTCCACAACACATGTGCAAGTGCAAGGGATCAGGGGTTGGTGACGTCATCGGGTAAGGTGAGTCTACCCGCGGGTAAGATAAGTCTACCCGCGGAGAAGATGACGGGTAGACCTGTGGGTAAGATGGCGGGTAAGGCGGGTAAACCCGCGGGCTCTGTCACCGATACCCTGGTGAAACCTATAGCTTAAAAGGTATAGGATACAGACGGCACCACCTGGCGAGAGCGATGATGTAACTCCTGGCAAAGACCTCACTTCCAGCGATAGCTTCACTTCCGGTGATGGCTTCACTTCTAATGGTGCCGTCATTTTCGTTAAAGTTCAAGCTCGGACAAAGGACTTTGTTATATTTTTTAAAGTTTAGTGTATATATGGTTGTGATATGAACATAAGTAGAGTTACCTCCCTTTCGTAGAGTTACCCATCTTCACAAGTCCAGGTAAATCCTGAATCATCGGAGATTCTAACGGATCGATCGATACACTAGCTCGCGAGGATGAGAGTTTTCCCGTTATTTCCGGTGATCGACGTTCGGCAAAGTTCGGAACTTGGGGGCGGGGAAGATATACATGCACGATGCACGATGGTCCTGTGTTTACCCTTTATTAGAGGAGTGTATTTAATATACCTACCTACATACACATAGCCATCCTCTTTGGTAGAATTATCTCTATTTTTTTTATCTATTATATTATTTGTATTCAAAGTCATATTACATAGATGTCGATATTATACACATATTACTAAGATGTGAAAATATGTCCGTATGGGTATTGTTGAATTGTGGAAGTCGACATGTGGATGTGAAAATGTGGATGTATCAGTGTGGAAGTGGATAAGAAAATGCATAGCTGTGGACTTGGATATGTATCAGTATATTCTCGTCCATTCCCCCATCACTCCGTCTATTCACCCAACCATACACGCCCTCTCTCCATCCATCCAATCTTTCCTCCCTCCCTCCCTCCCTCCCTCCCTCCAAACATTCCCCCATCACCTCCTCCATTCACCCAATCATACACGACCTCTCTCCATCCATCCAATCATTCATCCCTCCCTCCAACCATTTTACCCACCTCCAACAATTCCTCCATTCATCCAGTCACACCATATACCAGCCATTCCTCCAGTCACACCCTCCCTCCCTCCCTCCCTCCCCAACACACCCAATCAAACCTTCCCTCCCTCCATCCAGTCACCCTCCATATACGACTCTCTGGTATTTTAATACGGATTATACCGTATCCTGCAAATATTTTCCGATGCTGAATATATAAGTATACGTTCCGGTTTGATGACGTCATTATTACATCACCGAAATATTTAATCAATCGTTTTTGTCTCCAGATACTTGCATAACATAGCTTGAATATGAAATAGTTAAGCCGCGCCTGTGAGGTGTGGTTTTCCAAAATCAAAATCAAGTTAACCGCCCCTTAGGCGTTCGTGTAAATACATCATCGTTTCGTACCTCTGCCCAGGTATGGCGATTGGAAAGAACTGATTGTGCTAAATCGTTCTCCCTAACTGTTGATATGGCATGCGCTATAATATGGCGGTCGCATAATTAATTCTGATTGGACGAGTCCTCGAAATCCTAGATATGGAATGTGAACTTTAAGAGGGTTTCTCGCTGTTTAAACTGTCTGGTCGCCTTACCCTCGAGTTTACCCGTCATACCCGTGTGTTTACCAGTCATCTTACCCGCGGGTAGACTCACCTTATCCGCGGGTAGACACGCTTTACTCACGGTTAGACATGCCTTGCCCGATAGCGTCACTGATCCCTGATCCTTTGCACATGTGTTGTGGAACTTTCATTTTTAAACTACTATCCGGGTGTCTCAATCCTAGCATTCAACTTGAGTGTCTCACGTCTATCTCTCCTATGCTAAATTGCCATTTAGGATGTCTCATTTCAAAATATGATACGTTTTCTAATGAAACCCTGATTCATGGCGAGCTAAAATTCTGACGTCATTACGGGCAGTTATCTCCCCTTTTCAATGTTAAATGAATGGGCACATCTGTTTTACGAAATTCCTAATTCGTTTGCAAGAGAAAACTTGGGAACTTTTGCGTGTAAAGAGGGAATACCGATGGAGTACCTAGTAGTCTCTAATTTTCAACGAAAGGTCCATTCCTGAGACTTGGCTCATGGTCTATACCTAATTGAAACAACACCAAATATGGTTGAATTCAGCTGAATAACCTTTTTCCTTCCGTTTTACCCCAGTGTGACCTATTTATTAAGAAGAGTCTTGTGGGCTTCAATATACGTCCGTGCATACCTAACTATATGTTTATACCAAACATATTGTATAATCTAGAATTTGTCTTTGATAAAATAGGTTAAAGTCGGTCCGTTTAACCCTATCTGGTCTGGGCTTTTTAGGACCTGTCAAGGCCTGGGGAGGGGCCATTTCGGCCCCCCTAATTATTCTTCTTACTCCTTCGGCTAGGGGTGGGGGGGGGGGGGTGAAACTTACCACAGTATACCCTTGGATCAAGCTCTACCAGAAAATGTCGAAATATCCCAGATGGTTGCTTTGATGACGTCACAGTGGCGTCATTTTCAAAAACGGCATTTTTTTTTGTCGATTTTTCGGTCGGATTTTTCGATTCTTTTTTCCATTTATGAAATTTCTCCGCAAAAACTGTGTGATGAGTTGGTATATATTAATGTGATGTGAAATAAAATAGTTTTGGCCCACTTTTCATCGCAGAAAAGCAGAAATTTACCCATGATTCTCTACTCGGGGGGTTATGCAAATAGGCTCAAACTGACCCCAATATGATAAACTGTAAAGTCACGGAGTGACAGCTCTCAATTATTCGTCGTTCGGGAGATAGCGTAGAAAGTTTGACACGGGAGGGCAGGGGAGCAGCTGCAAATGTACTGTATTTTTGGAATACTCGGGTGGTTGGTGGGTGTCGAGTGGGCACGGGTTCCTGTTGCTTCAATGCATTTTGCTGAGAAGCAACAGGAACTTGATAATGTGATGTCTACCACTGTAATATCACTTGTCTTTATTGCACCATGTAAGTGTCCTGTCAGTGTCTTGTGCTGTCTTCATTGTTTTATAGGGTGGATGGAGGGTGTCTGGTTCCATGTTGTTTCAAAGATTTCTTCTTCGAAGTAAAAGGAACACAACTTGGTTGGGTGGTGCTTAGTTGGTTCGTCGCGATATGACTGGAACAATATTGAAAGCCACGTAAAATCCTATTCACTAACTCACTCGCTCACTCACTCACTCACTGTCGGGATACTGCAATAACTAGAATCTAACCTTGATCAGATTGAAAGGCTCCTAATCAGTCACCAGTTACGGTATTTATTTAGTGTGAATTTGGAGAGCCTAGACGTAATCCTTCAAACGTTACCACCAGTAATCACATTTGACCTTTATAAAATAGGTCAAGGTCAGTCATCATAACTAGGCTTCTGACCCATCGCCAGGGGGTCAGAAGTGTTGTATGAATTTAGAAAGCGTGGCTATAATACTTCAAGAGATATGGTGTTGACATACAAGAAGAGCAGACAGCCGGACGGACCAAGCAGACAATATCCTTCGGCTAAACTTGGCCGATGGGTAAACATGAATAGGTGTCTTCTTTTCCATCACAATCCACATCGCTGTACTGTATTTATACCATAAACATAACACTTTTGAATGATTCACTGATTTTCAACCTGTGACCTTTGACTTTTTGATCTCAAAATGAATAGGGTTCCTCTTTGACACATGAGTGAGGTATACCCAGAGTTTGGTACCAATACATGACCTGGAAGAGGAGATATATCGCACGGACAAGCAACTGACGGACAGACAGACGGAGAGGCAGACGAACGGAAGTCGTGATTGCAATATACGACCTCGTCTATCGATGGGCGTATGAAAGAGTGTCATTAGGCGTTTTTAAGCGTTCTTATTTAGGGTTCATGATCGGCCGCGTACATAATTTTCGCCCACATTTGACCCCAAAAGCGACCCTAAAATGACTGATTAATATACTACCCATGCCTACCCTAAACTACATACAACTAATTAGGAATGGAAACCAATTCTTATAACGAACAGTACAATGGACATTAAGATATAACCGATTTTTATCCATTTTTATTAAACGCATTAGTAGTATACAAAGAGCATTACGAGCCAATGGCGCTTCACTGCGCATCCGCAGAACCTTTTGTGACGTCACAGCACAAAAAATGTGGCGGTGTGCGCATGCGTGGCGGTTGTGGTGGGGTGGTGGATGGTGGGTTTAAGATGGCGGCTGTGGTGGGGTGGTGGATGGTGGGTTTAAGATGGCGGCTGTGGTGGGGTGGTGGATGGTGGGTTTAAGATGGCGGCTGTGGTGGGGTGGTGGATGGTGGGTTTAAGATGGCGGCTGTGGTGGGGTGGTGGATGGTGGGTTTAAGATGGCGGCTGTGGTGGGGTGGTGGATGGTGGGTTTAAGATGGCGGCTGTGGTGGGATGGTGGATGGTGGGTTTAAGATGGCGGCTGTGGTGGGATGGTGGATGGTGGGTTTAAGATGGCGGCTGTGGTGGATGGTGGGTTTAAGATGGCGGCCTGGTCAAAATGGCGGCGCAAGGGAGCAAACGAGGCGGTGGGGAGGTCACGGGGAGAAAAAACCCTCACATTACCCTCAAAAAAACCTATAAGCCATATAATAATAATAAACATAATCTATAGGTGTTGTACCATGTTAATAGGATCAGTCTAGCATCTGTACCACCCTAGGGTCGAGCGTTTATTGTCCCGTGTATCTCCGCAGAAAATCAACAAACAAAATGGCGGCTCCAGGATGGTGTGGGGGCGCCCTTCCCACATCACGGCATCGACCATAGCGCCATCTGCACACATTGACGCAAGGGAGACAACTCGTGTGGCCCAAGGATATGGAAATAGCCGTTTTGGAGCTAGGGGAGTTACTACTGGTCCAGTGGGGTCGAGTGATGTATCAATGTGAAGCCTATGTGAGGGGCATCTGATGGGCTGGGTGTGGGGTTGAACTAGCGTCATTCTGCGCATGCGCGGTGGCCCAAGGGTATGAAAATAGCCGTGTTGGAGCTAGGGGAGTTACTACTGGTCCAGTGGGGTCCAGTGAGGTATCAAAGTGAAGCCTAGGTGAGGGGGCATCTGACTGGACTAGTGTGGGGTTGAAATAGCGTCATTCTGCGCATGCGCGGTGGCCCAAGGGTATGGAAATAGCCGTGTTGGGAGCTAGGTGAGTTACTACTGGACCGATGGGGTCGAGTGAGGTATCAAAGTGAAGCCTAGGTGAGGGGGCATCTGACTGGACTAGCGGGTTTGAACTAGCGTCATTCTGCGCATGCGCGGTGGCCCAAGGGTATGGAAATAGCCGTGTTGGGAGCTAGGTGAGTTACTACTGGACCGATGGGGTCGAGTCAGGTATCAAAGTGAAGCCTAGGGGAAGAGGCATCTGACTGGACTAGTGGGTTTGACATAGCGTCATTCTGCGCATGCGCGGTGGCCCAAGGGTATGGAAATAGCCGTGTTGGGAGCTAGCGAAGCCAATAATGGTCCAGTGGGGTCGAGTGAGGTATCAAAGTGAAGCCTAGGTGAAGGGGCATCTGACTGGACTAGTGGGTTTGAACTAGCGTCATTCTGCGCATGCGCATAGACGTTTTGGATGTAGGGGAGTCCCTAATGGTGAAATGGGGTCGAGTGAGGTATCCAAGTGAAGCCTAGGTGAAGGGGCATCTAATGGGTTGGGTGTGCGGTAGGAATATCATTCTGCGCATGCGCAGATGCAATGCGGAGCTCTCGTCCAATCAGAAGCGAGTATTTCAAATCCGCCACGGAGCTCTCGTCCAATCAGAAGCGAGTATTTTGACCCGGTGCATTATGGGACATATCCAAGATGGCGGCACGTATGTTCAAGATGGCGGCACATCCGGTGTCGAAAACTGGCCATTTTTGTCGGGATGTGGTCACCTAGTGTCGAAAACTGGACCCTGTATGGGTCCCGCTAGACGTGTTGGAGCTAGGGGAGCCACGAATGGGCCAATGGGGTCGAGTGAGGTATCCATGTGAAGCCTTCGTGAAGGGGCATCTGATGGGCTGGGTGTGGGGTTGAACTAGCGGGATTCTGCGCATGCGCAGTCTGGCCGTAGTATAGAAATAGACGTGTTGGGGTGGTGGTGGGCCCCTAGTGGGTCGATGGGATCGAGTGAGGTATCCATGTGAAAACTAGGTGAGGGAGTTACACTAGGGTGTCGTTTCCATTCTGCTGCGCAGGTCACGTGGTGGGGTTGTGACGTCACTTCCGAGTTTTTCACTAAAAAACTACCTCCAAACATAGAAGAGTTCCAATGTTTCCCCTTAGACGTCCGTATGTTCAACCCTCCGGGACCTTTTCCCGCCCCGGCGCCCCGCAGCGCGCGCGCGCGCGAGTTCTCCGGCAGTGCGCGTCATCCCCGGCAGTGCCCGCGCGCGCGGATCAAAAGGTCACCTCCAGGTCAGACGGTCCAATGTCCAATGAGACAATGTTGCGGCATCGCGATAGTCAGAGCTTGAGCACAAAAAAGGGGATTCTAGATGAACCTGGGAAAGATGGGCAGTTCCATTTGGACCAATCAGTGGTCGAGAAAAAGAGCCAATCAGCGGTCGAGAAAAAGAACCAATCAGCGGTCGAACAATCAGCCAATCGAATTGGGGTACTCACGGTGTGCTTTCGCTGACGTTCGCCCCTACATCTGGGTTCTTGTACACCCGGGTCATGTTTTCTGGACATGGATGGGTTAGCTTTGGCTCCATTCTAGGCCACTGATTGGCTAATACGGTGTTCAAAACCAGTTTCATGCATTATGCCCATAGAACTTATAGTAATAATCTATACGTGTTGGACGAGTCTCTTCACTCACCGTATACACGTACCTCAATGAAATGCCCGCTCCAAACCTAGACCAAAAAACACGTACTTGGTCTGTAGGCTGATTTCATTGGCTCTCTATTTTTACTATAGTGCTCTTGCATTCTAACCTTGATGGCTTACCTAGAACTTATAGTCATCAACATAATCTATGCGTGTTGGACGAGTCTCTTCACTCGCCGTATACACGCACCTCAATGAAATGCCCGCTCCAAACCTAGACCAAAAACACGTACTTGGTCTGTGGGCTGATTTCATTGGCTCTCTATTTTACTATAGTGCTCTTGCATTCTAACCTTGATGGGTTACATTTTGGCCCCATCCTACACCACTGATTTCAGTTTGACTGAATCTCCACATTGGGCATTGATGCATTATGAATAAAACACACAAGACAGGGTTTTTTGGTGAGATCTCATTTTTTTTTATTCAGTGAACAACAACAACGTGAGAACAACCACGTGAAAACTGAAGCCCAGAACAAGGGGCTTGTAATTAATTGAAGCCCAGAACAAGGGGCTAGCACATTGAAGCCCAGAACAAGGGGCTTGTAAACTTAAGCCCAGAACAGCGGGCTTGTAATTAACTTAAGCCCAGAACGGGGCTTGTACATTGAAATGATGGGCGGCCCAGTCATAGACGAGTACATCGCGGTCCTCGGCCTTGGGGTACTCGTCAAACATCTGTGCGATGGTAGATAAGGGTCTTCCCCGGCATCGATGGTACAGGTAAAACAAGCAATATTGTCCGCACACGCCACTGGTCAGGCTTTGCAACGTTTGACTGTTCCAACACCACGTCTCTGTGCCTTGATCCATGAAGTCTGTTAAATCGGGATGGAGGGTGGCAGGCCGTACGGGTCAAAGTATTCGCCCTGCTCTTCTGTCAAGTACACGGCCACCCAGTGTTCACCGAACCCGATCCATCGGGTCCGTGTTGAGAACGTAAGCAGCAGGATACATACGGTCTAATGGAAACACGTCTCGGGCGAACACCCCTTGAAAGACCATACGTGTCTCTGGGTCATTCTCCAGCACGGTGGTTATCTGGTCTGTATCCATGTTAGGTGGAGAAGTCACACAGGACGTTGCGCGCCTTGTCCACTTGAATGATGTTGTCAAACTCGGCGTGGCAGATCACATTGACGGTGGTCGCCAGGGCTCGTGCAAAGTGGATTTCCAACCGTAAGTTGCCTTGCTTGGCCAGGGCCAGCTGATGGTCGTTCTCTAAGGTGGGGGTCAGATCGAAACAGAACAACGTGTATCCGTTCACGTAGTCCTCCCGACTGATCATATTCCCTTCGTCCTGGTTGATTTGACCGGTGGCTGTAAACAGGCTCTGATAGGCTCGAATGAAATTCGCGCGCCCAAAGTTCGGTGTTAAGGCCGTGGCTGGCACCTGTGTCCATCCACATGCAGGGCCACAAAATTGAT